>JAODAF010014418.1:0-19387 GCA_027574765.1 Molpadia intermedia
ATTTGCATGGGACCTTCACAGTTACCATTGGTACAATGCATTCTAACAATTATTGATACTAATTTGCATATAAAGGTGAAAGGTCACAAGGTCAGAGGTCAAAAACACTTTTTAGCATAAAATTCTGCAATTTTAGTGTAAATTTTGCGTCCCAAACTTCTCCTGAACCGCTTATCCGATTAACTTCAAACTTAGTGGGTGGTTACCCATGACCTAACTTAATGTCTCGCAGACTCTCAAAGGTCAGAGGTTAAAGGTCAAGGGCCAAAGGTCAAATTTAGTAAAATCACATTTTTGACTATATCTCATTGTGTACAACTTGGATTTGGATGGGACCTTCACAGTTACCATTGGTACAATGCATTCTAACAATTATTGAGATACTGATTTGCATATAAAGGTCAAAGGTCACAAGGACTCAGGTCAAAAACACTTTGTGTGGATGAAAATTTGCGTCGCGAACTCCTTCTAAACCGCTTACCCGATTAACTTCAAACTTGGTGGGTAGTTGCCCCATGACCTAACTTGTGTCTCGCAGACTCTCGTAAAAGTTGGATTCGCAGGGGACCTTCAGATTTGCCATTGGTACAATATATTCTAAACATAAATTATATTACTTTCCATATAAAGGTCAAAGGTCAGAGGTCAAATACACGTTTTAGCATAAAATTGTGCAATTTTAGTGCAGATTTTGCGTCACAAAATCCTAAACCGCTTATCCGATTAACTTCAAACTTGATTGGTACCGGTACGTAGTGACCAACTTACTGAGCATATTATATTTGTATTGCCATTATCAAGTTATTATAGTGTATATTTTTAGTTGCAGCTTATAAAGGATGGGGTAGTTATAGTTATAGCCATATTAGGACCTGCGCTGTTAGTTTATATAGTACTGTATTCCTTTTGGGTGACTGTGATGCCTGTACTGAGACTATCATTATGTTTTGTTCTTAGGTTGAACTTGGGTTAAAATGGGTTTCATGTATTTTTAAGCCACCTCCTTGAATCGACTTTGTGAACTAAACTTACAAGATCAATCGAGATCCCCACTCGGAATCTATTTTGTGAACTAAACTTGCACCTCGTTGAATGTATTTTGTGAAATAAACTTAAATGGTCAATTGACACATAAATAACCCCCTCCAAGAAAATATGTTTTATAAACATGTATCTAAAATAAATCACCTGTTAATGTATTTTTTGATAACTACATGTACATTAATCTTGTTCCATCCTCAATATTTCAACTCAATAGAACACACGCATTTCCTTGGCACTTTCATAGAATGCTATATAAACATCATCTCTCTGAAATAATCACACTGTAAGTTACAGTAAGTCATACAGTATGCTCTGATAAACTGTACCATACTGTAATTCTGACATTTTAAACAGCAAGGAAGCATATTTCCTAACCGTGCACATGCTAAGGACGCAAACTATCATTTTACTTCTGCTTCGGTAGAAAGGTCAATGATTGAACCTTGAATGATAACTTGTAATGTAGCGTAACAGTTTAACGCGCCTTTCCGCTTTAATCTAAACATCCATGTATCGGTTCCACATAATAACACGTTTGCATTCAATGAACCAAACTTTCCTGACCTTCCTAACAAAGCGGTCGTTTTCCAAGTACCAAGTACCAAATTCTAGTATGTTTTAAAGTACCATAACATAACTAGCGATTTAATTGAAGCTGCATACCAAACAGACCGTGTGACTGAAGACTAATGTAGTTGCATGTGTGGTCCTATTTTCATCAGATACAGTACCTCTTCATTGACATTGCTCTCTCACAAGACACAATATTATGGCGTAAAACAAATACATCACATAACTCACATAACTTTATTTCATATTCCTCTTGCAAGGTAGGTGTCTATAACTTAATCATATCAAACAGTGAAACATTTTAATTAGCATTGCAAGGGATGCTTGGATCATGTGAGAGGCTATTGATACATTAATATGATTAAGCATCTTAACGTAAGCATGGTATAAATAGTGTGTTAACATGGTATACGCGCCGCTCATCTGCCATGTTATTGTAATCCCGGAAAGTCTCATTTGCTTAATGTTTTGGGATAATGATTTGGGATGTAGTTAACGAAAGGTCGTTGCAATGGAAGGCGTTGTGGAAATGAGAGTTGTTGAGCTCCGGCTTTTAATGAGTTTCTTTAAAATTGGATCGTGCATTGTATTCTCGTGGTGCTTTGGATCAAGTATTATTGTCTTGGTATGCTGTATAAATAGGATCCTGAATATCATGATGTCATTTTGAAGTATTACACAATTTACCGTAACAACTACTTTGGCTCGATTAAAATAAGTTTCAAATACACCTGCTAAACCTCATTGCGAGGTGATACAGTCATGACCCCTAATCAACAATATCATTAATTATACTCACCGCTAGCAAATACAGTTGATGAAGGCGTTCAAAGCACCAAATCTCTCTAATCCCACCGCTGCCACCACCAATCGTCAATCATAAACAAAGATTATGAAGCTGATTATATATATGATAGTCAATGTCATAGCATAGTAATATACTCACCGCCAACAAGTGTTGTTCCTTTGACGAGGGCGCTGTATTCACCAAATCTCTCTGATCCCACCGCGGCCACCCTAAACCAATATGTAGTACACGGTTCCAGTCCAGTGATTTTGTTTGACATTTTTTTGGACAGAATTCGCCCCCGATGAATCAATATATCTCTAGAATCGTACAACTCTCCTTGGTATCGTCGAATAATCGTCGTTCGAAACCCGCAAGGGATATGGCGCCATGAGAAACGAAGAAAGTCATAACCTGTCCTCTGTATCGTGACATTAAGTGGATTTGGAGGAACTGTAAAATAAATTATCGTTTGTGTGCTATACTTTGTGATAACATAAAAGCTTTAATATCAGTTATTTACACATCATACTTGCAAGTTCCGTCTCACCGTGTACTTAGTTGGAAATATTTTTAATGCAAATTGAGACGCATTGTGGTCATTCAAATGCAAAGTAATAAAACATTTTGTTAATATGGTCTGTACCCATGATAACTGTAAACGTTCCAGGCATAACAAACTTTTAGACTAGGAGACCTGGCTAAAAATGCAATTTTATTAATTTGACCTTTGACTGCGAGGCACTAAAGCTAATTCAGGTCATGGGAACCTTGCTATATAGTTCGAAGGTAATACGAGAATAGGTTATTTTTAGGGGGAGTTTTTACGCAAGTTTGCGCCAAAAAGTACACTTGACCTTTGATCTGGTGACTTTAGAATGCAAATGAATAACAATATTTGTAAGAATGTATTATACATATGGTTCTGCAAACCTGCAATTCTATGGAGTTGCGGGTACCAACACAGAGTACACAAAAATACACACATTTTGACCTTCACTGCAAAAGTGGATCATCGGACACACATGGGTACCTCACCATGGGTGAACACATGCATACCATACCAAATATTGTTATGGTAAAAAACTGGACAATGAGATGAAAATTACTTAAATTACTCAAATTTGGAGATAATTAATTAGAGAAATGGACCGAAACTGGTGGTATAGTGTAAGATGCAGGATTTACACATCACTCCTTATTTCATTAATTTTAAACCAAAACGTACCTCCTTCCGGGGTTTGGAACACCATCTCTGTGTATAACCCGGGCCCAGTATCTGTAAAAGCTCGAACGGATATTTTGTAAGTTGAAAATAGGTTTAAATATTTCATTTTGAAATTGGTGACAGTTGAATTTCCCGCAATAGTTCGTACTTGATCTTCTATCGGAACTTGTACACATCCATCTAGTTCTAACAATGTATCGGCAACCTCGTAATAAAGAGGCTTACAGAACTCATAAGATGACGGTGACCACGTGACCATGACGTGTAAAGGGTACATGTGTATAGTTGAAGCGGTTAGGTTACTGACTATTAGTTCTGCAATATAAAGAACAATTATTACTTTATCAATTATAAAGATCCGTTTATATTATAACATTTTTTATTGTTGGCCCCTTATATGCTACCCATATTCTTTCAATATTGATATTATGTGACGTTCTAGATAGCTTGAAAATCCATTAATTTTGCTGCAACAATGTTTAAATCAACAATTGTATATTAAGTACAGGGCATATAACGTTCAAGTATCTTCGATATACCTTCTTATCTAAATTTACATTAATCTCGATTCAAATTTCAGATTTTCAAATTAATCATTCATTTTTACAAAAGCTTGGTAAATAAATGTTCAAATTCCATTTGCATCGTTGTGATAGTAATAAAACATATTTCTTTACATTATGGCGTCGTTTTCGTAAATACATATGCAACTAATATCAATATTCTCAATTAGCAAACAAAGCATGTGTAAACGTACGTGACTTTTTTCCAAAGCCATCCAAACACACTAACTAGACTACACTGAAAACCTAAATTGGTCATACTGACTAACATTAAGTTAGTCAGGATGGTGCCTCTACTGACTAAGCAACTGCTAGTCCATCATTACAGACTAGTTTATTCCTAGTCAATCAGGCTGGACTAATACAACTGACTAACGTAAAATAATTCACCGACTAATCACATTAGTCAGTCAAACTAGTCGGTATTCCCCTGACTAGTTTGTGACCACCGACCAATTTTATATTCTAGTCAGTCAAATTAGTCGGTCATTCACCGACTAGAGTTTGACTAACGTAGCGCTAGTCAGCGTGGTGCCTCTACCGACTAATTTAAGATGCAGCCTCTAGTCAGTGATCACCGACTAAGGTAGACCTCTAGTCAGTAAACAACCGACTAAGCTAGTGGACTAACTACTATACTAGTCGGTCTACAAATGATTCTGGCATGAAACTCATTCAAACCAAATCGATAAAAGCAGAAACACCAATGAATCGAGTTTTGTAGCATTTATTTCAAATACTGATGACTACGACTTACATTTATTATATATAATCATGCCTTAAAGTATGTGATATAATAAAATTTACTCAAAACAATAACAACATGGCACGTGTAAAAAATGTGGTCCTGAGTTGAAAGCTCTAATACAAGAATAAAAATTTCAGGAATACAATATACTGAATACAATCCTACACATGCATGGCCATAGCCTATGCAATATATCACAGTATAACTTCACTTGAAGGTAAAGTTAGCAGATAAAAAACATGACAACAGCAGACCCCAGTGTTACAGTACATTTCATCAAGTTTGTATGAAAGAATGCGAAATGTACTGTGTGCAAATCGTCTGCTATTGTGGCACAGTATAAAGCACCTTTTCACAAGTCTGTGAAGATTTTGGCAAGTTTAGGCACATGTATTGGAAAGACTTGCTTGGAGGCATATTAAGATATCTAAATGACGAAATAAATGGTGCCCTCTTCGGCAAGAAACTTATGGAACCCTGACCATTGCTAAATTTTTTAAATTAACGGGAGTCATGTGACCGCATTAAGTACATATCAGAACTAACAGGCCACCATAATGGAGTATATATTATATATACAATAAATGCATGTATATGAGGTAGAGAGTTCAAATTTAGTATTCTACCTTACTTATTGGCAAATTTCATGCATCTGCACTCAATTTAAATGTTTCTCCTTTTGTTTATTTAAATGTATCTCCTTTTGTTTTCTACTTATGGTCACCCAAGTATATAGGCACTTTATTCAGCCGAAAATGTTTTTTGTGATTTTTCCGGTTACATGAATCCCATATTTCATGTGTGCATGTCTATACCCAATAAGCTCACCAATGCATTATTTAAGAAATTACATTGGCCCAAAATTGGCTCCATCCAGCCAGAAACCCCCCACCATCTTGACCCCACGAGCGAAGTAGATCAATATGACAAAGTTTTAGCAAATTCTGAGGGGGTTACCTGGGGACCAACCACTGGTTGATTTGACGTGGAACGATAAAATTACTGTTTAAAATATGGTTTAAAATATGATTTAAAAGATTTGCACATCAACTACTGTACCTAACCTAAAACCTCTAAGTCAAATATAACAAAAATATAATTTCAATGGATACAATCCTACACATACACATGCATGACTCTCCTCTGCAATATATCATAGATAAAAACAGGATAGCACAACGACAGCAGACCCTAGTGTTACAATACATTTTATAAATCAGGAAAGCCTGAATGAATGAATGTGAAAATTGTCTGTGAAGATTTTGGATAAGATGGTAATATATGCACATCTACTAGCTAACCTAAAACCCTGTAATCTGAGAAATAAAATGTGTAACCCATTTTGACAACTTCAAATAGATTTAAGCACTGTGGTGGTCTTCAGTTGAAACCTACTAATTATATGAAGCCCTGACCTTCGCTCAAATATACAGGTAATCTCATTTGGAGGGAGTCGTGGGATTTTTAATTGAAAATTTCAGGGTTTAATTCTCCTTTCTAAATCAAAAGATGGAAAATATATGCAAGTTCCATTATGTTCCATTGTTTATAGGAGCTCAGTGAGTGTATGCGTTACCAAATTGTCATCTCATCTAAACAGTAGTTATTTTGAGAGGCAATGTCATTAATTCTGTGATGAACAGGGCTGACTAGCCTAATTAACAAAAATTGTTGGCCCAAACTTTAAAATTCCAAACAATGCAACAATCACAGCTTCATAATGCAGCAATATTTTCTAATAAGCAAAGCTATTTTTCAGATTGTCTGATGTTACTTAATGATCCCATCAACAAATAGTACATTTTAGTACTTTCATCGGCTGGGATACAAACTTGCCGAGCTAAACAGAACAGCCCATACTTTTTGAGATCAAAAGAAAGGTTTCCAGGAAATCTGCACCCCCCCCCCCATACCCCTCCTTCCTGCTATTGTTTGGGTTATTTATAGCAAGAATCTGGGTTCATTTTCATGACAATTTCATTATAAAAATGGACAAATGGTGTTATCACACAAAGTAGCAGGTTTTTCTACCAAAAATGTAAGACCTGGAAAAAACCTATCAAAATTGAAATCCTAAATGTACAACATTTCCATTGTCAAACACAGATTCTTGCTCTAACTATGCTCAAATCTAACACTTTAACACTGTGTAGCATTTAGTTTATTTACTTGCATCCTTATTGTCCTTGCAACAGGGAGTTCATCATCAATCATCAGGATTATCCGCTGAAGAAATACTAGCGAGTTGCTAACACATGTTGGGTAGCTAAGATTAAAAATGTAAAAGGATTCAATCCATAGAGTGACTGCTCCGAGTACTGTATGTGAGTGGGCCACATCGATCTCATCTACCACAAGAGTAAACTGTTCAGTTTTGTACGGTGTGGCCGCATCCATCCTGATGTAGACATGACTGGGATTGGCGGTCTGTAGAAAAATAGATAAAACACAATTGGTAACTTGTGATTGCCAAAGAATGTTGTTGATAGGCTTGGGTAAAAATGAGATCTGAAGGATGATGAACATTTTGGATAATCCAGTGACCACCTGGGATAAGGCAGCAAATATTTCTGGTGTAACCCAGAGTTACCAGAGTAACCCAGTATTGGATAATTACACATATAGATGTTAAGTAATGAGAGATCCATCTGGGGAGAGTACTAAAAATGTTTTGCTAATAAACCTGTCATGAGCATACATTGTAGTGCAGGTCTGTGTTAACAAAGATGTGCATATTACCAATACACAGTCACCGGCACTGCCAGGCATGCTTGTAAGTTTACTAGGCAGCCAGTCACCAAATTTGCTGATCAACTGTTGCTTCACTATTCACCAGAAGTACAGGTATTATGGTATAGAGAAATACCGGTAAATCCAAAACACTCACCGTTTTGCCAACTGGCACAAAGATGTCAGTGATCAGCTCTTGAAACAGCCCAGGGATAGAAAGTAATGCAGCCTCCAAAGTTGCTTCTGTAAATTGACAAAACAAAGTGCACTTAATAAGTACTTCTTTTACAATTTAAAAGAAGTGAGTTTGTTTGACAGCTGAGGAGAGGAGAATACACTGCTACTATTTGCTTCAGAAAATATTGCTGTATGAATAAGATATGGTTGAATGGTTTGACAGTTTGGGCAGTGAATTTATATTAATCAAGATAGGTGTGTTCATAAAATGATCTCACTTCAATAAGGATCACAGACCTGAATAATTTCCTCTTCTCTATCACACAAGTGTAATTATTTTTTGGATTAGACGGAATGGGACTGTATACAAACTCACTGAGCTCCTCCAGAGTTTACAATGCAAACATTGACCTTGTGCCAGTTTGGCAATCGCTGCAAGATCGCGATGTTGCTGCCGTCAGCAACATGAGCTAGCATTAATCACCTCCCCCCCCCCCTTCAGTGTTCTGGAGGAAATCCTGTCTTGTGTTAGAGATAAGTCATATTAAAAATACCCAAAACTTACCTTGCTTGGATATTTGAAAAATAGGAACTTTCCTGTCTCTCTAATCATCTTAGTTTTTCTTCACCTGTGTTATGGATATAAATTAGCACCCCAATACTTACCTCTCTGTCTCTCCCTTACATTCTAGTTCAACAGGAATCTAGCATTTTTCCACCTACAGTGCAAAGGGACATCCAGTGGGCACCAACAATTTTTTTATTGGATTCCAAACGCCAAATATAGCAATTATGAAATGAATAATGGTACCTGCTCTGTCTTTCTCTGCCTGGAAGAGCGGTACAACCTCCTCAAACAATCTGTGAGGCTTCCTCCTCCCTTGTCCTCTCCTTATGAGGGCGGCAGCATACTTATCCAGTCCATTGGCCAGATGCTTTCGTAGTGGGAGCACATCGTCTTTGATTCTCTGCATCTCCTCTGACATCTGTAGAGAAAGGAACGACCAAAAAATTAGGCGAACAGTTTTACTCTATATTATCAGGGCATAATTGCTCAGTGATTGGAGCTCCCGACTACAGATCAAAATATTGTGCATACCAGGGCTGTCTAGGCAAGGCACATGTGCCTCGATTGCATCTCTCCCCTAGATGTATAAATGGGAACAACAGCCTATTTACTGTACTGTTGCTTAGACGCATGACCTGGTTAATATCAGGATGTCAGCCAGGATTGAGAAAGTGGAAGAGTAAATCTCAAAAGTCTGCGCGCAGCCTTTTAGCATCCTACGGGGACGCAGGGTAGGGAATAATTACTGGCTGACGAAGGCTCTTTTTGGACCGAGATATGCTAATACTTGCCCTTAAAAAGCTCTGCCCTACAAACTAAGTATATGGGCACTTTTGCCCTCCTCTATTGGGGCTATTTTACAGTTATGGAGGGGCTAAGCGCCCCGAAGCCACTGTATATTTCCTATGCTGACGTGCGTGCAATCATGCTTGCACAGGTCACTGTCTAACATGTTTGCCAGCTGGTTGTGTGTGTGTGTGGGGGGGGGGGGTGTTGACTATATCTGGCACTGGTAAGAGGATTAATGTGTGAGCAACAGCTTGTCCTCCTTAAGACAATTTAATTTACTGAGGCTACTAATTTACAGATATACATTTACCATTACAGGCAGTTGCAATATCAGGCCTTTTAATTTGAAGGCAAGTACTTCACAGCTCCCTTGGATTCGCTATGGTGAGCTTTCTGGTTTGTAATTGGTGCAGTGGGATGATAGGATTATACTCAAAATTTATTTCAGTTACCATAGCAGGAAATTTAATGCATGCCACAAGACGCAAATGAATAGGAATTAGATGCTTCTTGACAGAAAAGCTGCTTACATTCCTTTAGCCGCCAATGAAGAAATTAGAATTACCTGGTCCTCGTCAAATAGCCAGGGGTATTTGTCCTTGACTTCATACAATGTTGGTTTTGATGAAATGATCCATTTTCTTCTGTCTGATAGGGTCTTTGTCATGGAGCAGGACACTGTCTTGTAATCAGGTTGTTTCCTTCTCTTTTCTGCATTCAGCCATGCTATATGGGTGGCTATTGTTAAGTCATCCTCCGAAGCAGGGCGATTGGGGAGGTAGTTTTTCATCCCCCAATAAGTTTGGGGCTCTACAGCAGAACGTGGAGGTGAACGTGGCTTTCGTTCTGCCTTCAACTTCTTCTTCTGCACGGCCTCAATCTGCAGGTCCCCACGCTTACGCGTATTCTGAAATTTGTATTGCAATCTATGCTTCCATAGCATCTGAAAACAAAAAACAAAAAAATGTCTACATACTAGGCTGTTGAAAAAGCACTGATTACACGATGTCCTGCCCTGTCAGTCCCTGGAAATCGAGTCCCGAAAATATCGAGTCCCGGGTACAAAAACCACTTGCTCGATACCCGAAAATGGCATTTAATAAAAATTACCTACAATAGGTTTCCCTTTTCATTCAATCCATTTTGTTGACGATTGCCGCAGCATATACCTGGACCAGAGGGCTATTTTACAAAATTAGGGGGTTAATCGCCCTTAGCCCTCTTATCTTTTGAGCCCTGAAGTTAACAGTATAACGGTGTATACTTTGATCCAAGAAGTTAGGCTAGCAGCATAATCAATTGGGGCCGACGTACCATACTGTTTGAATTCAAGTTGTCGTGTCAACTCGGCCTGGAGGAAGGCTACAAATTTACCAAGGACCCCTAATATATGGTGGATGTATTGAAACATACATACATTACCTTCTTATCTCCAAGTGGCATATTTGCTGCAGACTTGCGCATCTCTGGAAATTTCACAAGTATCTTTTCAACGATGATTTCGTATTCAGTCTTGGTTGGATAGCTGGTTTGATATAATGAGAGAATATATACTATAATTAGTGCATAGACTAGTGGAATCAAAGGCAAGCCACAGTAAACCAGCACATGTAAACACTACAAATGTAACAGTGATCCTACTACAGTACCTGTGGCTGTGTAAAGAGGTATGATAGACATTTATATATGAATTGATGGCTGAACCATTGTTTTACTGCTGACAAGGTACCATTACAGACTACTCGGCAGGGTAGGAATTACTTTGGGCTGGGGGCTCTTTTTTGACTGATTAGCTATTATTTTATTTACTCTTGAAATGTTCTGCCCTACACTAACTATGGGCAAGTTTGTCACTCCTGGCTCTACTCTGGGGGGCTAATTTAATTTTTGTTTGTGGGGTGGGGGTCGCCTTCAGCCCGGTCTATTTCCTACCCTGCTACTAGGGATTGAAAAATGCGACTCACTTGATAGCTGGTATCATTTATTATATGCTGTCACACAATTTCAGACTTTTGGAACTAAACTTTTACTAGCCCAGCATAACTCCAAGAAGCTTTGAGCTAACAGTTTCCAGTATTTTAAGCACTGTGACCTACCCAAGGGCTTTGTTACTCGTTAATGCGTATCATTACATTGCATATATTAACACACTAATTCCAAACCCTTTCAATCTCTATTCAAATACATAAAATATTGCTCCTTGACCAAAACTAAAATTGAAACAAAAATCCACAGGAAAACCGGTTGTTTCATACCACCACTGTAGAAAAACCTGCACCAACACACTGAACAGGAGGAAATCGTAACTGCCACGGCGTAACTGCCAGACACGGGCTGCATTCAGTGTGTGCTGGTATGAGCTAAAAATGCCACAGAGAGAATTAGACATACTACTTACTAAACTCCATGGTTCTTTGCAACTGCCAAATAGATGCTGTCTAGGAAATGGCCCCTTTCTGCATTATTCAGTGTGTCACCACCAACTCTCAGTTTTGATGTTATTGAAGGAGGCTGGACTGGTACAGCAAACCCAGTGATCCAGCCGACAGAAGCTCGTCTGCCTTGAGTCTCTGTTGACGAAGAAGTAGCTGCAGCATCCTCAGGGTCTTCAACATATGTTGCAGGTTGCAAATTCACTGCAGTATCCCCGGCAGTCTTCTCAGCAACATCACTGGCTGCATCATTATGTGGCTGCTCTACAACAGGCTGTAGTGCTTCAGTCCTGGAAAACAATAATTCAATGATTATTCACCTGAAATGGGATTAAATCTGGCTTACCTATATTTAACCAATATCTAAAACATTATTTTTCCTTTACTGCTTAGTCTCAATGTTTTTTAGTACCAGAAACTACATGTGTTAGCAGGGCTGGCAAAAGGAGCTTGTAGATGCCTCGACCTAAACATCGACCCAAAAAGCATCAGAATAAGAAGCGACACACAGGAGGAGAACTCCTCTGGAATTGGAACCCCCACCCCCTGACAAGCGAGCATAAACGAACCTGGTCGGAGGGTCTAGACAAATATATCTCTGAACAACCCAAACTAAGGAGGGAGCTTCCCAAAGGCATACGCACCCCACCCTTGGGGGGAGGGCTGACAAAGTGCTACACTAATTATATGAGGAAAATGCCCTTGTGGCTCTTTTCAGACTGGAAGGCTATGTTACAGAATTAGGGGCTAATCACCCTTAGCCCTTGTGTATTTTGAGCCCTGCACCACACAGGCTACTGTTCCTCCAACCACACAAGTTACCACCTAGCCAAACTAAGGACAAAGTCCAGGGCTGGAAATAAATGGGGGCCATGGCCATATTTTAGGCAATGACCATGGTAACTTTCCATGGAAAATACAACCTAGTAAACCCAAAAAATAAAGTCTGACATGTCCAAGAACACCCAAACACGGGTTAGGCTTCACTGTGACGTTCCTATAGCGGAAGCGTAGGTTTTTATAGACTTGGACGAGAAATGTGGTAAGCAGAGTTTCACTAGGTCCCAAAATGAACCCTGCAAATAATGATACATTGATCAATACCAATTGGGAATTTTTCCTGCAAAATATATATATAAATAAAGCTTCTAATGAAATCGGTTAGACCATTTGAGGATGAAAAATTATAGTACGGTTTAATTTCAGAGACAATTTTATGGCCAAGTTAGGGGGACTACACTGCTTCATGGGATGCCCCAATGCTATTTTTCTAAGTCATGTGATTGTACTAAGTAGATTTAGGCATAATTGGTGCCACTTCATGCGGCAGCACAGATGCAGTAATAATTCAGGCATTGCCTAATTTGTGGGATTAGACATACTTTCAGCGACAACTACTGCTTACGATTCCTTTTTTACACGTACTGTACATGTAGGTATAACACAAAATAATACTGGTTGCAGTACGGTGTGCAGTGTGCATCACGAGTCCCACGGCCCAACCAACAGCACAATGCCCAGCACTTACCTTGCATCACATTCTATCTGCTCAATGTCACCTTGGTTTACATTGATGGTGACAGGAAACACCACTGGCTCTTCTACCTTTACCAAAATCTTTGTGGGACCTGGGATTTTCTGATCCTCTTCTATGTCCACATAGTCCTCAAAGTCAGAGTCAAAGGACTGGAGGATGAGGGGCTTGTTCTCCAAACCAAATAATCTAGATGCAGCCTTCCCTATATCGGGCTTTGTAGCCCCTTCTGCATCACCCTCAACCTGTACCTTTTTCTGGTTCGGGCCATATGACAACAAAAATTTGTGTCTGAAAGACAAGATAACGACATACTAAAGAAATTTGGCAGTGAACCAACCAAATCTCTCGTCTACATCATTTTATTTACATTGTACATAGTTTGAAAGCTGTATTTGGTCACAGTCACAATTACATTTTATCAGATATGATCGGATATTGATATGAATGTATTTTTTCTTTTATCCTTTTATTCATGATATAACATATTTAATGTGCGCAAAAAAGCGGGGGTACTATTTTATTTACAATACAAGTATACTGTGAGAAGTGTTTAAATAAATGACAGCCAAAGTCAAATGTTTGCCATTTGCCATAAATCAAAATGACCGAACACATGTCCATCAACCATTCAGCCTAGAGTTACTGTAAAAAGTAGATTACTTGAAATATTTATTAACTTGCTGTGCTAGAACTTTGTGATAATTAACTGTACAGGAGGGTTCTGGCCGCAAATGAATGGACCAATCAGAAGCTCCATTCAGAGATATTTCGATGACGTCCGCAAAACAAGACCTCATGCTTAAAAAGCTTTGAGCATCAAAGTCATGGAACAGTCTCAGAACTTAATCCCTGAAATTCCATTATCTCCAGTCATTAAACAACATCGCAAATCTCCGGCTTCAGTAGCAGAGAGACCAGGAAGAAAGGGTCTGTTCAGAAGAAGCCTCATCGGCCGAATCTGAACCCCAGCCGTCAAAATGGCTACTCTCAACCCCACCCAATTTTAAGCCTAATAAAAGGCGCAAACAAAAAACGTACCAAATCATAGTTTAGCCACTATCGACTAAAATCATGCCCAATGCCTAACGAAAAAGGCGGAGGTCTTATCCCAATATGTCAAAAACCTCTCTAATAGAGAAATCTCTGATGTCGAAATAATAAGTTTATCACAACCACTGAAAAACCGAAATTTCTCAGAAAAGGCGCGATATTCTTCAATCTCTAAAAGAGATGCAATGTAGAAAGAGAATACGCTTCCTAATGCCAAAACATAAATGGAAAAACTCTCAAAATTTAAACTTCCTTCCGACTGGTCACCTAATATGACACACAGTAAGGGTTTGGAAAACACTAAAGAGGAACTGGTAAAAATAACCATAAACCATGCATAAACAATGCAACAAAAGCAAAGCTGTGCTCACCAAAGAGCCCTCAAAGGAACAGCTTAATTAGAATTAAGCCATTTGACAAAAGCCGTGGTATTGCCATCCTCGATCGAAATACGCTTCTACGCTGGTGCGAAATACGCTTCTAAAAAGTTTTTCAAATAAAAAAATGGACAAGAGTAATTTTAATTATCTGATTCTTTTCAGCACAAAACCTATACACAGGTCATCGATGTGCTTCTAAAAATGCACAACCCCCACCAGCTAACTCAAAAGTTGCTGATAGACCTATTATATTGGTTACGGCTCCCCCACCAAAAAATATCGGAATTTGTGGATTATTACTTTTTACTCCTGATTGTTGTCCGACAACACACAACCAGTCTACCAAAAGACATAAAATTAGTCACTCTCGATATACACGGGAAGTTCACACACACCTAATAGGTATGCCAGGGGCCTGAATAGATGGATTTAATCTGATGTATATTCAGTACCATTGCAAACATTTACAGGGTACATCGATGATCGATCATATATTTTGCATATAATGTCTTATTGAAATCAGATTCATACTACCAGCCTCGTATACACCAAGAGGGTAATAGTTGTGCAGATCAGCTGGTCTGAACAGGACAAATGTATTACCAAATTGAACATTGTAAGAATGCAAGTGGGATATATACTCTGTATGTTCCCCTAATTTACAAAGTAAATAAGTGTCTCCAGCTATAATAAAACACATATCAATAATTCCAAATTTGTAACCAACGTCAATTATTACTGCCAAACCCTTTGAATACCAGGTACCATTGTATGACACCTTGCCAACCGAATACACTGATTCATGTTCACCTAGCAGGGGCAATATTTCACCTTGTATGCTAAGTGGCAAAAGTCTCACAGGAAACATTTCACCCTTCGTATGAGTTGTATCTTCGGTCAAGAAGGTTGTACGTCCTCGGAAAGTGGCTTGCATAAATTCATGTCTTTGTGCTAGGGTCTTACATATATTCTTTCTGTTCTTGGTGGTCTTTGAAATTTCCTTGAAGTAATTATGTTTCCCTTCAAAGCGCAATGTCCATGTATTAATCAGGGGTCCAAACTGCATCAACATTGCTGGATAGTGTATCAAATAGTGAAACTTTGGTTTCATAGACACATTAGGAAAATATGTGTAATAGGATTTTAGAAATGCCTGTATCAAATCATCTAGAAACATTGAAAATGCTGGTGTGACCTCAGCAGAAGTGCAGTATTCTGTCACATCTAACAACAACAACAACACTTTCCAGGACTCGAAGCCATCAGGGACCAAGTGGCCTACCATTAATGGCAACATACGGATAAAACACCACATTTGACATGCTGTCTGCTTGATTCTGAATGTGTAAAGACTGTCGGACATAACAGAGGGTTTATTTGTGCGGTCAGATGCTTCATATGGAAAAGACTTGATCTGTTGATTCAAATATTTAAGGGTGAAACACTCTTGTGAAACACAATCCTTGATTACTTCTCCAACTACCTCTGGAAGAACACCCTCAAACAAATCATGAGCCAGATCCGGTGGTAAACCATCTGTTACATGAAAATACTTTAGTTGGTTGAGACAGGAAGGGTACTTTACCCCGTATGTTGAAATGAGTGCAGGGTTCACTTGAACTGCTTGGGTCTGTTGATCATACACTTCCTTGGACCTCAATAACAATTTATCGGACAAACAGAAATGATTCTTAAGATCTGCCTTTGTGACATTACACATTCGACATACCCTCCCATGGTTAAAATGTACTTGAAACCCTCCAATTTCATGGGCAGCCAAATTGTCTGCCGACAAAAAAGAAACAGTACCACGAAATGTATGCTCCATTCCATCTTTAGATAATTGAATGCCATCTTTTTCGAGAACTTTCAGATCTTCAAGAAGCTGGAAAAATACGTTGTGCAAACCATATGTTTTTACATAGAGTGATGGGCACAGTGACACTAGTTGAATATTGCACAATTTCGATCTATGCATCGGGTGCA
The DNA here is from genome assembly GCA_027574765.1 of Molpadia intermedia. Taxonomy (NCBI): domain Eukaryota; kingdom Metazoa; phylum Echinodermata; class Holothuroidea; order Molpadida; family Molpadiidae; genus Molpadia; species Molpadia intermedia. The sequence continues at coordinate 16,590 of JAODAF010014418.1, forward strand.
GGTTACCAAGCACAAAATACACTGCAGAAAATTTAAGCATTTGGACATGTGTTCCAAGGGGGTTTGCCACCGTGAAGTCATCATAGTATAGCTGTACTTGTAGACTTGATGGCTCTTCAGAAAAAAGTGCATTGCTCTTAAACTTGGAACCATCACAAAAGTCACTCAATTTGTGATCAATGTGGCTTGCATGCCCACCATAAACCTCTCCCAAGATATCATCAAATTTCAACAATGCCTTAAGAGTTTGAATAATTGGGATGTACTGCATTGTGTGTTCCTTGCCATTATCACCATCCCTGCCCAGCACATATTCACATGGTTCAACAACATTGTACTGATTTATCATATATTTCTGAAGATTTCTAGAATGTGAAAACAAGTTGAAGGCTTGTTCTAACTCACTCTCTTGAAAAATTTCTACCAAACCAAATTCATTTAGACGATCGAGGTTGGTGCCTGACCTCATCAGCACATGGGTGAGATCTTTCTCTATGTTTTCTCTGTATATCTTAAGAAGGTCAACAAATTCATTTGCTACAAAGGAACAAGCAACCTGTGTAGTTTTATGGATTTCCCTCAGCTTCATTAAAAACATTGTTACTTCCCTATTAACATCAAATTCATGCCCTTCATGATTAGGTATTTCTATATTTTCTTGATTTCCATTTCCAACTACAGGTACATGTTCATTTTGATCTACTTCGATTGGATGTGCATTAAGGTTATTCCGCCTTTCATACATGTACCAAAACTCATGTTTTTGCTTAATGTGACGCCTAAATACACGGATACTAGAATAACTCTTAGCACAATTGTTTATCCCACAAACAATTTTAAAATTGGGGTCATTTCCATGTTCAAACCTGTAATGCTTAATAAGTACTTCAAACTCTGGAGTACTAAAGTCACAGTGGCAACAGCTGTAAGCCATTTTATTAAAGCCCAACCATAGGCAAAGTAATACAACCCATAAGGCTGGCCTAATGATGGGTGGTATGTCTAATAGAAATCCGACAAGTTAAGAAAGACACGATGCTATTATATATACTCTGCACTTGGACATGGATCCAAGTAATCTGAGAATTATTGGAGTAAAAAGTAACGAAAAAAGTGTCTAACAGAAATGCATGCATGTACAGTCAATGTAATTGTGACCTTGTGACAATACAGCCTTAACTTTAACACAGGCTATAGTATCTAGCCCACTGAATTTGGAATTAACTAGTAGTGTACTGTATTATCTGTACATGTAATAAAGCTGCATTTGGGCATACCTGTGAACAATCAGAAATAAAAGATACTAGTTAAAAGCAAAATACATTCATACAAGTGACATTTCTTCCATGTTCAAATTTAAAAAAAGATCATATTCCAGGGCTCAAATACACGAGGCCTAAATAAGGGTGAGCCCCCTAATTCTTTAAACTAGCCCTCTGTAAAGAGCCACAAGAGCGACTTTTAACATATAACTAGCGAGTACTTGGCAATTACAGTATGGGCAAAAACTACCACCCCCATTCTGAAAATAGCCCTTGTCAGAAGGAAATTATGGTTTGCCCTGATCTATTCTTTATTCAGAATGGTACATGGGTTATACTGCAGGGTTGGCACTAAGCAGCATGATAGAGGGAATCGCACCTAAAAAATATGATCCGACAAATTACTCATCAGTGGAGGGAATATCCCTCTCTTTGTATTTTTTTACAATTGCTTTTTCATGCCCAAGGACACCACGATCTCTAACAATAACATGTGCACAATTAATGTCTGTTACACCCGCAAAGGAACAATTAACTTCCCCATGTCTAATAGTATAACCATGACTCCATGAGCACCCCGGGTATAACAAAATCCCTCAAATTTGATCAGAGGGATAATCCCTCCCCAAAAATGTAAATCCTTTTTATGAAACCAAAGAGGGAAAATTCCTCTATGATTTTTTTTATCTAGCACCAACACTGCTTATATACTGTAAGATGCATTAAGCTGTCAAATTAAGTTCATGTTAAAAATTGCAAAGAGTATTTATAAGGGAAGATTATACCACCTTCCTTTTAATTTTAAGTAGCAAAATTTTGCATCAATTTGGAAGGGTCCTCTTTTCCAGGGCCGTAGTGAAGGCATTATTATTGGGGGTGTGAAGATGTCGTTTTGCCGACAAATATGTTTATATTTAGTGACCAGTGTCCTGGGGAGGGGTCTAATGGGAGGGGTGTATCCCCCTCCCCTTAGAGAAATTTTGGAATAATTAAGTATCCTTAGATGCAACCTGGTGCTATATTTGTATCTTTTGAAGTAAATTTTTATGTTCATGAATTTTCATTTTGGGGGTTAGTCTGTCCGATATTTTAATTTTAAAAAAGGGAAAAGTGAGCGTTGAGCTTTCCCCTTTGAATTTTTGTTTTACATAAATCAGACCATAATTAGGGCCGAATTACTCCGCCAAAATGTTCTCCCTCGGGGAAAGTTCTTTACAAATTTTGGGTCATGTGATTTTTATGGAAGTTCAATTACCTATTATGACACCTTTTGGTGCATGGATGCGAGCGTTGAACTCCGTCTGGTGCGTCAATCGGGAGGCTACTCTCTGTTGGGGGGAATATTAGTCGTCAAAATTATAGGGGTGGGTAGACGGCCCAAAAGTTTCAGCTCTCTTACAGGCCCGTAGCCAGCTTTACATTTTTGAGGGGGCAAGTGAAGTGATTGGAGGGCCCAGAAGGGCATGCCATTTTCTCTTAATTTCCGTTCTAAATTAACTTAAAGCATATTTCATTATTTATTGACAAATAATATCA
>JAODAF010014419.1:0-12232 GCA_027574765.1 Molpadia intermedia
CAATAAGTTGCCAGACAGAAGACAGATATAAACCACAATAGATATAAGCGAGTCCTACGATAAATCCACCGAGTACTGCGTGTTATCGGCCGCTGGAGTAGATATCCTGTAACAGGAGCTGTTGGTTAACAAAGAACCTGTTGCAAGCACTTATAAACTGTACAATCAAGTTGTAATCAAGTACTCGTGTCTTAATTATGAATGCGGCAAAATATATCAACATTATAACGTTATTGCTTACTTCTATTTCTACATATCAGGCTAAACAATTAAGACATTCAGTTGAAACAGAAACAAAATGAACTTACAAAACATGAAGGCCAGACCATTCTGCACCCCAAAGGCCCAAGGCACTAAAGTGTGAGTGGTGTTGAGTTTCTTAGCCATTTCATCCCTTTGCCTTCATGCATCCATTAGCAAGGAATATGCAGGAAGCACTAGCTATGAGAACAAACCACTTATCCATTTTGTTGTTTAACACGAATTAACAAAAAATAATTCTACCAAAAATAAAGGTGATTTGTTGTATTAGTTACTGATCATAGTTTAACGACTGTTAACATTTTATTTCCTTAGATGTAATACTGAGAAATAAATAGTATTAAGAGAAATAGTCATTTAAGTGTGAGTACTAAAAACTCCAACATGTGGAGTAAGGAAAACAAACAACTGCACAACTCTCATTATGGTTAAAATAGTAATTCGATATGATTTCAAACAAGAGCAACATTAAATATATGCGATAATATTATATATATATATATATATATATATATAAACACCGTAAGATAAATAAGTGTTGTTGCTTATAGCCTTTACTAATAGTATTTATACACAACTCGCTTTGCCGCAATGAGTATGGGTTGCAGTGACGAGTGTATAAATGCTTAAATATACTACCGGGTTACTCTATAGAGATTTGATAGAAACCCCAATAAAATAATAGGAATTCAGCGTGAAAATGCACAAGACATAGTAAAATATTATAAAGATAATAAGGTATAGTCCTATGTTCAAACTATTAAACAAAGCCTTTAAACATACCTTAACGAATGATATTTAATTCTTGTTTAAAATGTATTCTACACTTTACGACGGTCCGTCTGTCAAAAATTATCATATATTCTAGTGACTCTGGCGCTATAACTAATAGGAACAGATCGTGGCGCACTTGCGATTTAAAATAAAACTTGAAAATGCTGTGGACTAAACTTGTGTGTATGTGGTGTATATTGACGACACTTTTTCACAATAACATGGGTATTTTTAATAGTAAATTATTTTGATTAAGAAAATTTCAAATCTGTTCGGATGTCTTGAAATATCACACTTTGGTAATGATTATGTTAATATTTGGTTGGTTGTTGTGTGTTATTACGTGCTTTTAATTATGGATGCTAATTAGGGCAGCGTTCCTCAAACTTTTTACTTCCCGGCCTACAAATGATTCCAGTCACTGAGCCTCGGCCCAGCCAGGGACCAAAACACCAACCCAGCCAGGGCAAGACGTTCTGATCATGGATAAATTATACCTCAATGTTCTGATATACAATGATTTGACATTATTAGCTGTTGTATATAGCTATCAGTGGCACAATTTCGTTATTTACAAATTAAATAGAATTTTAATACACTACCGTTATTTCGTATTTCTTTTCGACGAGTATTGATCTTTTTTCTTCTCAATGGAACACGTTTTACCCACCACGCACACAGTCAATCAGTCCGTCAGTGATCGCAGCGGATTGGTCAATCAATGAGATACAAAAATGGGCGTAGTCTTTCTCCCACTCTCCCAAAACTCCACGCACACAATCAGTCACTGATTAGGAAGTTCGCATCATATTGGTAAATGAGGTACAACTATGGGCAAAGTTTTTTTCTGAGATAAAGGCAGTGCTAACAATAGACTGGGTGAATAAATGAAGCAATACATCTTGGAGACAAACTATTTGGTTTTAATTTTAATGATAACACTTTTATTTGTGACCACACAAAAGAACAATCAATATCCAAATAAAGCTAACAACTTGTTGGTTGTTTTATGGTTCATTAGTGCGAGGGATGGTTTGGTTTGACTTTGGAGAGTTCATCAATTTTTGCGCTGATGGGTGATAACGCTACTCTAAGATTTGCGCACAGATCTGCTGGTTGTACAAAACAAATGCAGTAAGATCAAATCTTACGTATAACAAACCAGCAGCTCGGTAAGATCAAACAGTGCCCATCATCTGGCACTTCAGCGGCGTGTATCAAACCGCACGTTCGCTATGTCAAGGAAGTGGTTTTACCAAAACAATCTAAGAACAAGCTAAGATCCAACAGAAGGCACACTACATTTTGTTTGTTCTGCGGCCCCGAATTGGGCCGCGGCCCATAGTTTGCGGACCGTCGCATTAGGGGATTAGGATTTTGTAGTCAATTGACTGTTACACACTATTTTGGCTTTATCAATTACCATAGCAACAGCTACCATGATAAATGTTTTGTGTCATGATTTCTCCGGTCACAGAGGGTATTCATGTGAGGTACCCATGGATGACCGATAATCTACCGATGCCGACCGAAAGCCAAAATATATTGATTAGGTTCTTCGTATGGAGTCATAACTCAATGGGCTCAACAAAGAATTGGGCATTCTCACCAATTATCAAGTTTACAAACTATGGTAGTTCCGTTATCTGCGTCTATTAATCCCGGAGTTTTTTTGTCGCAGTTTATCTACAATTGTGTTTGTTTGTGTAATTAGTTATCTCACCAGGTTCATGTATTCCATAGCGTTTTCTTTTCAATGTTTCTTCACTGTATATAAGATATGTGTTTTCATTACTACTCTCGTTCTTGTTGAGAAAGGTCCCAGGAGAGACCAAAAATTTCAATTTCAATTATGGTTTGTTCTCTTGTTATATTCCAGATTTCCAGCGTCTGCCTTTCAAAAGTATATATATCTCGATTGCCGCCGTATGTTTAATTTACTTTTATTGGGCTCCCGCACTTCATTGTATCTCTCCGGAGATCCATTCGGCGATACCATACAATTGTGATCGGTTGGATTGCATCAAAATATGATCTCTGGATTGGGCCGCATCAAAAGGAGAACTAGCATTGTTCCAATAAATATATGCATTCCCAGAAGGCCCATAGCAACACGTGGTTACTAAAATCGTCCGATTAAAGGAACTGAAATGTTAAAGTTATTATATGTACTGAATAAATCACTAGGGTGCTTAATTACTTTGTTATGACCGCTACTTTGCAAACTTTCCCGATTCTTAAAGCGGTTCGGGAATTCTTAGGAATATACAGATCTACTCCACATGCGACTACTGGTGTTGAACCATAAATGTTACTTCATCAAAGACACATGAAAACTAAACTTGATATTCCTGGTATTATCAGATTCTCCATGATAAAGATAAAGTCAAGTACTGGCAAAACAACATAGAAGTAGGGTACAGACAGACAGGAGTCGCCAGGCTACGATACATAACTTCAAAGTGGGTGATTATGTTTAAATGCTTAAACCAGGGCATATGTTAAAGGGTCATAGTAAATTTATGTCACCTATTCCTGTTGTTAAAATATTAGGATTTAATACCATCATGACTGCTGATGGTAAGACATGGAATGTTGACCGTATTTTACCTTATTCAGGCCCATTGCACAAGTCATGTGACAAGGAGTTGTCAGATTGGTTACAAACTTCAGACGGTAAAATTGACCAAGCTACACCATTGGATCAGCCACAACGTCATGCAATAACTAGACCTGTTAGGAACATACAGCCACCAGTGTGGGCAGGGGATAATCACTTCAATAGTTGAAGTATAATCAGAGTATACTTTCATGGTTGAAGTGTATTAATTGTAATTTAATTGTAAGTTATTGCTATTGTTATTGATTGTTCTTTATTGTTATTGTTGACTTGCAGGAACTTCTTATTTTTACAAGGGGAGCAACATCCTTTCCATTGTTACGCAAGCACGTGGGTGTGTGCATGGGTGTAGTGTGAGCGTATGGTTGTTGGCGTGCGGGAGCGTGCGAGTGCGTGTGGGGTTCGAGTGGAAAGGAATAATAATAAAAAAGATTACGTTTGGATGTGAGACGGAAAAGAGATATTTAATAAACTTGTTTACTTACATTCTTCTGCTGTTTATTTATTCAGTTAACTTGTAACATAACAAGTATGACATGTTGTAAATAGCACTGAGAAATTCAGTCATGTATTTCTTTTCATTAATCAATTATTAAATAAGAGGTAAATCTGACAATCGATTTATTTAACGTTTACCGTACCAGAGATTAGTTAAGAATATATAAGCTCAATTGCCAATCATTACATATAAGCTAAAATGCCAATTATTACATTATAGTAATCGTAAACCAATCACCAGTTTTAAATTATGAAAGACGCCTTTTTCAAAATGGCGAATTCATGTTTAATCAAAAAATTGTATCTGACTTATTTAAATCGAAATGTCAAAAGTTAAGATTGTCGTCTTAAATTGAGAAACCTACATATATTTCTTGTAAGAAACAATATGTTTTAAAGAACAGAAATGTTTATTTTAACAACCAGTTGACGTCGACAGTACAGTACGGTAGACTGTAGCTGTAATTCAAACCTGCACCAACCAGCGACGCCGGCACGCAAAGCTGCAAACCACCAATGTTATATGTTAGATAAGAAATTAAGTAACCCACTAAATATCCGTATGGTTCAGTTCAGTAAAAGTCACTGGTTTATAGCCCGATTGATGCCACAAAGTTCACATAATGTCAACTGTGATATGTTGATAACACATTTTAAACTACCGTATGTTTATAATTGGTTGATATAATATGTAAGCCAAATTGCTCGGAAACCAATTAAAAATCGATATAAACGTACATAATGAGAGTGCCCTTCTATAGTTGGTAGCACACTGTCAACAAATCTAGATTATTTAGAGTAACAAAATACACGGACCAAACAACGAAATTCCATAAGGAATTATACCACATCACCAGGAATACCAAAAAGGCATGCGATTCTCATTTACAAATTCAGAAATCTTTCGCAAATATATTAAAATCTAAACAAATAATTCAATCAACTTTCCATGCAAATAACTCCATAAAAGAGGACTGGCGCTTAATTCATAATTCCATTTAAAAAATATCCTAATGGCAACTATAAAATTATAATGATGATTATTCAGATTACTTCATGTCATAACAACCAGCAATGGTTATTACAATAAAAACTAGTCAAAATGTAAAGATATTTTGCTATATCTGTTGATGATTATATGTAAATTAGTCTAGTGATACACTTGTAATTACTCGTACAATAGAAAGAAGGTAGCGTATAACGACGTATTTAATACATGTTATTGTAATAAAGCTGTCTTTACCGCATCATTACCTATACTAAATGCAAAGGACGACTAGAATGTGATATAAAATATGTTGCTCACCTGATAAAATACCACCAATTTGGTAAGCTATTCCGTCGATAACGTATTTAATTAATACGGCATTTCTTAAATGATGCTGACAGATCAATGAAGGAGCAGGCCCTATTATTCCGGAATGGTTTACACCAAGGCAGAATCCGTATAACATAAGTCAGACAAACTAACCCATCTAGACCTTTTTACAAACGTACATCCTAGTAAGCAGAAGCCAACTGTGGCTAAGGGTATAACACTACTCGTGTAAATGGTCATCTTGTTATAATGGAACATGAAAATAGCAACAATTTTACCAACACCACCTGCTGTAGACAAAAACTGCTTCTCCTGGCCCAAGACCAAGCGATACTAAAACTGTAGCCCAGGATGCATAAATGCAATGTGCGAGTAATTCTATTCCAAGAAAAGCCAAGAAGGGCTTATGGTTAGATATTACAGAGCATAAATCCATGCAAGCGCCGCTTTCTTTGTATTGAGGTGATGGGATATGCCGATTTTGCCCTAAATGTTCGTCCTGGTCAGGATTCCTAAGACAAAAACCATATTCCACAATATTCCACAAAATGGCTCTCAAAAGGAATAAAGCCCCACCTGAACCATAAGTTTTTTTTTCAATTATTGCACAATTATGGGCAGAAATAAAACGCACACAAAACTAAACGTAGAACTGATCGATATCATTGTCGGAAATCTCTCTTTAAAATAAGCTTGTAAGCATAGGTAGAATTGTACATTAATGAGTCCAAAGCCGATTTCTAAAATATAAAATATATAAAGGTTTCTAGTCTTGTTTATATATCTCTTTTTAATTTTATAATCGTATTCTTCTCTTTTATTCAATATTTTTACAAGATGGTCGATATAGTATCATGGTTATAGAATCATTTGCATTACATATGAACAAACAACTGGTTGCTTAACGTCAGCCTAGATCCGCCACTAACACAGAATATAGATTATTTATGGTTTTATATCAATACAAGTCTAACGAACGTTAACATTTTATTTCCTTAGATTAATTGTATTGTTGGAAAGTAAATATTATTAAGAGAAATAATAATTTAAGTGCAAAACAAACGACTGATCAATTAGTGAGAGATTCAACAATAAGTCTCATTATTGGTAAAATGCTATTTTTCAGAGCAACATTACATATACTTTAACTATATATATATAAACAACGTAAGATAAATAAATACTGTTGCTGGTAGTCTTTACTAACAGTATTTATACACAACACGCTTTGGCGCCATGAGTATTGATTGTAGTGACGCGTGTATATATGCTTAAATACACTATTATGTTACTCCATAGAGATTCAATCAAGAAACCTCAACAAAAAATAATAGGAATTCATGGTGAGAATGTACAATACATAGTAAATGGATTATAACAGATAATAAGGTCTTGCCCGATGTTTAAGCCATATTAAACAAAGCCTTCAAACCTACCTGAACGGATGATTTGTAGTTCTTGCTTAAAATGTATTCTACACTCTGTCACGAATGATTATATATTCTAGTGACTCTTGCGCTATAACTAATAGGAACAGATCGTGACGCACTTGCGATCTAAAATAAAACATCGAAAATAAAATGTTGTGTACTGGATATTTTTACTAATAAATAAATTTGATTAACAAAATTTCAAACCTTTTTGTATATGTTTGTAATATCATACTTTTCAAATAATGATTGTGTTAAGATATGGTTGGTTGGTGTGTACTCTTACGTGTTGTTTTAATTATGTGGGCTAATGAACCCATTAGGATATTTTGTAGTCAATTGACTGCTACACACTATTTTAGCTCCATCAATTACCATAGCAACAGCTACCATAGTAAATAGTTTGTAAATAGATGGCAATCAAAGTTTAGACACTAACGAAAGCATCTGATAGTCAACGTAACTTTAGACACTAACGTAAGTTTCGACATTTAGAGGAAACATTATATGGCAATCAAAGTTTAGACACCAACGAAAGCATCTTATAGTCAAGCAACATAACTTTAGACACCAACGTAAGTTTCGACATTTAGAGGAAACATTATATAGCAATCAAAGTTTAGTCACTAACGAAAGCATCTGATAGTCAAGCAACGTAACTTTAGACAGCCACTTCAGTTTGCCCTTTCGCGTTCCATAGTAATGGCCCACTAACAGTGATACTATCGTATAAATAAACATTTGCAACAATTAGGTACTATATAACTTTTCAATTATTCAATCAAATTTGAGACCCAAGCAAGCTTTTTATTTTTATTTTCTTTCAGTATTTTTAACTTTCTATCAAATTGCAGAAAATAATCCACAAACTATTATCGTACGCCTTCCGTAAAACGACTGCGCAAAGCTTCGCTAGAGAAGAGTTCTGCTGAGCTACCGTTGCATCAAAATGACGGTTTGGTAGGTGGGACCAGTAGCAGTAGAGGTTGTCTGGCTCTCACTGAGGTCGCTATAGAAATTGACGAACAACCCACTATCAACCATGTGGAGATTCCATCTGAATTAAACGATGACAAGGACGTAAACTCTTCGACATCTATATGGCATCAAGATCCGATGAACTTTCCAGAACACTGCTGTGTTGAAGATTTAAACAAACTGTACAAACGTCATTGGTCAGATAGACCAATTTCAGAAGAGGGGGCAAGTTGAAGCGTTCTTACAACTTTCGGTTGCAGAAAATGTCCAGTGACGCAATAAAACAAAGAACAAACGACATCGTTCAAGATCAACGTTATATTTGGGTTTTTCTGCGTAATGTTGAAACGTGTGAGCTCCAACTTGATATTATTATGCATCCAACAATACCCGACTATTCTCCAAGCCGGCACTAATTACAAACGAAAACACTTTTCTTCCAGTAGAACATGTACGTTTAGCCCGACCAAATTCAAAATAGATGGACGAATTGGTTACCAATGCGTTATTCTACGTATATATACAAATGTTAGTGCCTTGATTCAATGCAATAATAAATGTGACTTAACAACTCACCTAAAACATGCACCGAATGTTGCTGTTCTGACCAGGTCTGTTAACGGGATCAATTGGATTCTCTCTGTCTCACCACACCAACTTACTATTAATTCTTATTTAATTAAACTGCCATAAATTTATATACGCCGATTAAATATATTTTCACCGAAGGTAAAAAGGCTATATAATTAGCGGTGAATATGCACTATGCAACTTAGCGGTAAACCAAATAAGCTAAGCTCAACCTGAAACTAAGGCCTACCAGATCCAACACAGCTGCACACTGCTTCGCATGCGAATATGATAGACTTATCACAGGCCTCATTGTCACACAAAGGGAATACCTATAAACTAGCAGTGCTGGTCGTAGTATGGCAATAATTACAACTCTCGCATCAGAAATAAGCTGCGACTAAAAGATACTCTATCTTGATAATGGCTATACGACTATTATAATTGTGGGTATAACCGGCTACGCTAAAATGGCGACCTAGCGCTACCACGCGCGAAGTAATGTAGTTTACGCAATAAGATCTAGGCGGCAACGCTGATATAATTAGTTAGGTAAAATACAAGCAACTGACACGCTTAAAATATACTAAATATAATAGCACACGAGGCTTAAGGCAGCATATTTGAGAGGGACCAATACCGTTCAGCTAAGCTCGTAAGGCCAGTAAATTGCCTGTCGTGGCGGTAGTAATAAAAACAACTTCAGTTGGGCAGTTGCAATGAGAGTGTGTGTACAAGTAGAAAACCATACAATACTATATTGTACACAACAAAGGGAGCACCTGAATAACATAGCATTTGGAATGTCTACGTTGCGATACGACACAGATTTACTTAACAAGGCAATGAACAATGAAAAGCACTACACAATTAAACGATCACCCCATCGACAGTGCTCCGAGATTGCCAGCATTCGTCACAGCATTCGTAACAGTGCGCTTATAAGCCTCGTAAATGACAGACATAACGGCATGTTACATCGTCACGAAGCCACTTGTGATGGCGTTGGCATCAAACACACATTCCCGGGAGGGTGTACACTCACCCCAAGACAGCATTTAAACTTCTTGAAGAAGAAGGTATTGACACTCCATACGATCTTAGATATCATCCCTATCGAGCCGTCTTCGATTTCGAATGTTATTATAAAACGGTTACAAAAGATTCATCAAACACCAACAAATTGACGTGGAAGTCCAAACACGTACCGCTAAGTGTTAGCGTATGCAGTAACGTACCAGACGACAAAGATCCTCAATGCTTCATTTCTGAGGGTAAATTGGCTGATTTGTTAGAACATATGTTACTTTATTTGACCGAAATAACCGAAGAGCATGTTACTCCTGAAGGAAATGTATGCCCCTTATATCAAAGAGATTGAGTTACATATTAAAGACGAACGGGAGGAGTTCGAAGAATTTTGTCAAAATCGCGAAAAGCAAGCAAGACTCCGTCAACACTACTTACAAATATTACTAGATAAACCGAACGCCTGTTTGATCGATCTTCCCGTCATAGGATTTAACTCAGGATTATATGACAGCAATCTCGTGAAACAATTTCCTCAAATTGATCGAAAGATCGACGTAACAAGCGAGCCACTATTTTTTATGGATTATTTTGGGTTGTGTCTTCCTGCTCTTCCATCAGTAGCTTCAGAATTTTCTTCAAAAAGTTGAACTAATTCATAAACAGCAATATTAAGTTTAAAATGGGCTTCAATATCGTGTAGTTTTGACAAAGGATATTTGTTGTGTCGCGTATATTTGTTTGAATAAACTTTTTGTTTCTTTTTTCAAACTTTTCACGGGGCTTTGGCGATAGAGTGCTAAACATAAAAGAGACATAAATTGTCGTCGTATCCCGAGCTCCGTTATATATGTCCTTTTCGAGGATTATGACCGCATTATTACTAGTGACGAATGCTGACAATCTCGGAACACTGCCGATGGGGTGATCGTTTAATTTGTATACGTAGAATAACGCATTTGTAACCAATTCGACCACCCATATTGAATTTGGTCGGGCTAAACGAACATGTTCTATTGGATCTCTTTGCTGCAATTCGTCGAGAAAAAATATGAAAAGTGTTTTCGTTTGTAATTAGTGCCGGCTTGGAGAATATTCGGGTATTGTTGAAGGCCTAATAATATCAAGTTGGAGCTCACACGTTTCAACAATGTCGTTTGTTCTTTGAAAACTTGTTTTATTGCATCGGTTAGTTCGTCACTGGACATTTTCTCCAACCGAAAGTTGTAAGAACGCTTCAACTTGCCCCCTCTTCTGAATTTGGTCCTAATATATGACCATATGACCAATGACGTTTGTTCTGTTTGTTCAAATCTTCATCACTGGAGTGTTCTGCCCGCCCAAAATTTCCCGGTAAGCTTTCATTTTCTGGAAAGTTCATCTTGCTGCCATTCAGATATCGAAGAGTTTACGTCCTTGCCATCGTTTCATTCAGATGGAATCTCCCCATGGTTGATAGTGGGTTCTTCGTCAATTTCCATAGCGACCTCAGTGAGAGCCAGACGACCTCTACTGCTACTGGTCCCATTTACCAAACCGTAATTTTGATGTAACTGTAGCTCAGCAGAACTTTTCTCCAGCGAAGCTTTGCGCAGTCGTTTCGATGGTCGCTCGACGGTATTTGCAACATGGTGGGACTTGACATGTCGAGATAAACTATCCTTACGTAAGAATATTTTACTACAAAAACCACAGACGTGTCTCTTCTCTTCTACCACATGTTTTTGTTGGTGTCGTAGTAGGGCATCAGCTCTCAAAAAGGACCTCTGACACGTAGAACATACTTGTTTCCCCTCACCGACGTGTACAGTAGCAATATGTCGCTGTAAGTGGTGGTAACGTAGAAAAAAAACCTTTCGGCAAAGTGTACACTGAAAACCCATAGTGATGTTGTTATCCACAGCAGCACAACTTAAAATGAGTATACTAGATAATATACAATCCACACTATATTAACGAAATAAGACGATGATTGATGTAAACTTTAAAAGATGTTATCCCTCAAAGGAGATGATAAACACTAAATTGCTAATTATAAACGTTTAAGCAATACCCTACAGTTATTAGCGATTTAGGAATATCACGATGATTGTGGTGAACGTTTCGAAGTCAGAAGACTAAATTAAGTATACACTGAGCAGCTTGAAAGCATTTATCGTGGTCGTCTAGGCTACATGGTCCAATCATGTCTGGACATGCTCGAAAATATGACAATCTTTTGAACACGGGGCTTACAACTCGTACGATCAATATGTACAAGAACACAGACCCTTAATTAATAATAGTTATAATATAGTAATACTGAGGTCAAGGATACTTGAAATGTAAACAAATATATGACTCGACACTGCATTGAATGACCGATACATGCGGGTTACTACTCATAACATCAATATAATAAGATTACGTACAGCAGGGTCAAAAGTATATATAGGCCAATACATAAATATAAAATATATAACAAATTGAAAACTCAATTAAAAAAGCATAGAGCTTAAAAAGCTCCGTATATAAATGTGTTCAGTATTTTTACGGAAGGCGTACGATAATAATGTGTGGATTATATTCTGCAATTTGATAGAAAGTTAAAAATACTGAAAGAAAATAAAAATAAAAACTTGTTTGGGTCTCAAATTTGATTGAATAATTGAAAAGTTATATATTAACGTATTGTAGCAATTGTTTATTTATACGATAGTATCACTGTTAGTGGGCCATTACATGCTCCATATTGTATTTACTTATAGAGCCAAC
>JAODAF010014530.1:0-12231 GCA_027574765.1 Molpadia intermedia
GTTACCGGGTAGCTCTTAAGCGTGCGAAGCAGTGGACGAAAATATTATATGACTATTTTTTTTTTTTTTTTTTGGGGGGGGGGAGGGGGGATTGGTACATAAACGGCCGTGCTTCAAAAGCCACCATCCAAGTTAAAGGACTCCGTTTATGTCGATAAGCAGATTGTGTATTCCTACCCTAACATTAGTGGAAAAATTGACCAAAAACGATGCTATATTTAGCCTAATCTACTATTGACATGTAACACCAAACATTAACTTGAATGGCTTTTTTTTTTAGTATCGGGAAGTATGCGTACGTCGTGCCCTCCCCCCCAGCAATGATGTTAAATGTATAAACGTTGTTAACGATAACCATCAGAATTTAAGGCATATAGGCATATAATCCAAACAAATGACATTCATATATTTTTGGCTTGAATTGCTATTGATAATAAACTGGGTAGAATTGGCATTATTGATGTTTTAATTGTGTGTTTAGGCTGTTTAAAACAGTATGATTGTACTGTTATATTTTATTTTAATTAACTTGTCAGAAAACGGCAGTAGGTTTTATTGACCTGTTTATTACAACAGAAAACAGTACGCAACAGTAATTTATTGTATACATGTAGTCATTGTTACTTACTGTAACTGATGTAAGATCAGTTGACTTCAACTGCCGTTTTTCTTGGTAGATGTCCACTTCCAAATTTTCTATCGTCACATTTTGTCCTTGGTGGGATGATGAAATGGCTGTAGCATGGTCATCCCACAGCTTAACACATATTTTTTTGGAAGTTGGTCCATCTGAAACATAGACATCTCGACGTCTCCAAGTAGCCCCTTGCTTAATGTCATAGACCTGTTGGTAGGTAATGTTATTGTGGCTGTGATTTTTTTTTTTAAATTTGTAACTGCAACTACAATACTGATCGGTAACTGATTTACATTTTTTTTTTCAATACTCAATTTCATACTAAATTACATTGCACTATGTATTGGTTATTGTAAGTCCGTAATTTATGTCCCCTAAAGGAAAACATGCTTCTGTAAGTGATAACCAAAAGGAATGTTCCAAACTGATGAAATATAAAACAATTTGTGGTATTCAATTAATCCAAAGGTTGTGCTGAAATTAGTATTGAAATTGTTTAGCAAGACTAAATTTCCCCCCAAAATATGATTAACTTTTTGAATGGACAGTTAATGCGTGTAAACGAGAAATACAATATATGACAGCTTACGATATAACTGCCAAAAAACTGTTGATTCATGCACCCAATTTTTGCATTTACAGATTTGAAGTGGTTAGTTTATTTTGAAGTTTACATGCCTTCCAAAACACGATTCGACCATTTCGTTTGACATAGTCGGACTGTTGTCGTTTATGCTGAACAAGTGAGAGAGTTTGCTTTACCTGAGAGATGGTTCCTTGGATGCTTAGTCTTCTTTTTTTGGGTGATAGTGATGCTTCCGGAACAGTACACACTGGGGCATGGTAAAAATCTTGTAGTGTTTCTTCCTTTACTTCAAAGGTTGATCCAGTTTGGAATATCTGTAATAGAAATAATTCCAAAAGGTATTTCTTTTTTAAGTAAAATTAGAAAATTAAGTAGTAGTTTCACTGGTATCATGTGTTAAGAATTTCATGCTAGGCTCATTCACTCATTAATTATCTCAAAATACCCCAGCCATAACAATATCATATTGGAATGATACTGTTATGGCTGACAAGTTTAATAATATGCTAGAAATAGACAGCCTGATTTCATTTTCAGTAGTAGTCTAACAAACATAGTATTAGCGAATATTGCTGGCAGTTCTTTTTGTATAACCTGCAAGGTTTCCAGAAATTGTCTGGACCACATAGCAAAAGGCCTATACAGTTACATACATGATACAGTTAGTGTGTACCACTATTGTGTATAACTGTGTCCGCGGTTTAGTTTTACTCGTTAGAGGTTGGTTATACATAAGTGTTGTCTTAACTTGTCTATTTTTAAAATCCTTCAATAGCATTGATTAGTTGAAATGGATGTTGAAACAAAATATCGGTTTAAAATTTTAACAGCGGATTTATTGTTGTACCAAAAAAAAGGAATCTCCATAGGGTTTTGGTAAAGACCAAAGTTTTCTAAAGCCAAATTTAGTCTGGTAAATTTCTGATATAAAAGTATACAGGTAAGCAAAAGTGTTTTCAGATGACAATTTTGTTAATTTAATATCTGCTTCCGGCTTATGTTGTTTAAGCTGTAGGTCATTTAAAAACATGTTTGCAATTTAATACCTTTGTAGTCCCTGGTGTTAGCCGTAGAAAATTGACTTCTGGTGCTGTTGTATATGAATACTTTTGTATTAATACAAAAGCTGCTTTCTGCAATTTGCTGGCTAACTTTTCTGCTTGTCCTTCTGTTTTAGTGGATTGAATCCGACCTTCTGCTATTTGTCCAGTAGATGTGATAGCGTTGAAAAAGTACATATTTCCATGCTTTACTGGAGCAGATAATACATATACGACAATGGAAGCCATTCTGTGAAAATAGAAAATCATTTAAAAGAAGAAATTAATGTACTATATTTACAAAATATATATGTGTATTTCTTTAAAGAACTACCTGAAGTGTTTTGTGGTCAGACCAAGCACAATAAACCAAATCAATATACTTTATATTAATATTGCTAAAAGCTAAATCAAGTGTTGAGCCTGTGTTTGTAGTGGCTTGTGTCACATATTGTTTGCATGAAAATGTTTTTTCCATATAGTTAAGAAAGTGCTGATTATCTTGTATATTGAAGTTAAAATCCCCAACAATAACCAAAGGAGTTTGTGTATTTATCTGTGGAAATAGATGAGTAGTTGCCATTTGTTGAAATTGTGTTAAGGAACATGCTGGTGATGCATAGACAGTTGCAATTTGCAAGACTAACCCTGTGTGAATAGTTACTGTCATACATTCAAATTTACTTGATGAATATTTTGTAACGTTTTCTACTGGTATGTTACTATGTGTGTAAACAAGTTGTCCATGTGGAGGTCTAATACTTTCTGATGACTGGCAACACTGGTCATTGCGATACATGTTGAAATTGTTAATTTGGTACTTTTGGTCATTTTCATTTTCTCTTAATCTTGATTCCACAATTGCTAACACATCAGAAGACATCATATTATGATCATTTTTAACTTGATGAAAGTGTTTGTGCAGTGATCTGCTATTTTGAAATGTGATTTTGCACTTTGATTCGTTAATACTATACATAGGAATGTATGAAAGCTGCAATTTGCATTCATTTCTCAAACGATTCATTTCTTCCTTTACAAGTTCAGTAACTGCAATTTTGTTTTTATTCAAGGTCAATATGTGTAGCCCAGAAACTGTTCTGACACGACTTAATGCAACATAATGTGAATGGGCAACTGATCTTTTCCCCATGTCTATTACAATTTTATCAACAGTGTCACCTTGTGCTTTGTGAATTGTTTTTGCTGTAGACTGTCTCAATGGAAACTGAGTTCTCATTACAGGTATGTGTCTCTTTGTAGCTAGAAATGTTCTTGTTACGGCGAATATTGGTGTCCAATCTTGCTCAGTGAATGCAGAATAATATGATTTGTATTGATTTCTTAGCTTTTGGCCAACATCTGGATCATCAAATTTCATCCAAAGAATACTAGGTATATGACAATTAATTTGTTTGTATTCTATTTTCATTAATGTACCTGCTGATCCATTAGTTATGCCATCATCAACATCAATATTTACAACGGTGTCATAGCGTAGTCCAAGAGAAACTTTCAAGTGCTTAAGTAGACCACCACAATTGTTTGAGTCAATTATGGTGTCTAATATCTTCTCTTTTGCTTCTTTTGTAAAATCTCCTATTACATTATCTTCAGCTATTATTGAAGCTTTTTCTGTCTTTGATAACTGAAACACCTTTTCATTATGTTCATTTACTAATGCATTTGTGGGATACAAATGCGTAGCTGAAGGTGGGTAGGTTGATGCAGTTGAGGTTGTAATACGTTTTTCTAACAATGATAAATCTTCTGCAGTCTGATTGCCTTCCCTAAGACGGTTCAACAATTCAGCAAAAGGTGTATCATCTTTTTGTCTCATAATTTCAGTTAATTCATGACAGGTGAAGTAATCTTTCCATAAATTTGTTGCTAATGGTCCATATCCATCTTTCAAATTTTGAAAAATCCATTTATCCATTACTGGTTTCAATTGAAAAAGATCTCCAACTGCAATGATATGTACCCCACCAAAGGGTTTTTGATTGGACATTATTTCTTGTAATCTTTTGTGTATAAACAAGAACTGCCTATTGCCGACCATTGAAATTTCATCAATAATAACAACAGATAAATGTCGGAATTTTACACGAAGTATATTTAGTTTTTCTGAGCTTAGCATTTTGTAATTGAATCCTTGATAAGGATCTATTTGAAATGCTGAATGATTGGTGTTTCCTCTTATGTTATAGGCAGCTTTTTCCAGTTGGTGCACACAATAGTACTGTGCAAGGTTATGGGTCCATTCCTTCAGAGACATTTAAATACCTTAATAAAGCCTCATTTAAAGTCTTTATAAGAAGTGATTTGCCTACCCCAGCACCTCCTGTCAAAAATACATGCAAGGGTTCAGTTCTAGTCGTAATCCAATTCATAACATGTATGAAAAATTCATGTTGTTTTTTGCTTAGTGAAGACAATAACTTCAAGAACTGATCAAGTTCAATTCGTTTGGAGATAATTTCATTTGAGTGTGGTGCATTCATGCCAATGCTTGATGCTAAATCTGATTGCTTATGTGCATTGCATTCAGGTTTGTAGAATGAATATCGCATACTGTTTGTGTTTCCTTCCATTGTATCATTTGCTTCACCATGATTTGTGTTTGGTGCAAATGTGTCAAAAAGGTTGTTAATTGACTGATTGTTTAATGCTTCTTGTAAAATTTCTGCAGGCATACTCTTATTTGGCTCATAGATAATCATTTTAGGTGTGATCTCATCTACTCTACAAGTGAAATGTGCCAGATAAGATTCACGATATTGTAGTATTTCTTCTTCATTACGCCATGGAATATATAACATTAGCTTTTCTCTACAAAAGTTATCGTTGTCTGTATTCCTATTGTAGTTAGCAAATGTTAATAAAATTTTGGCAAGACTGGATTTTTAGGCCTGAACGAAATGTAATGTTTATTGTCCCATTACAATCTATTTCATTTTGCACACATGGATCATCTTGTAAATTTTCATCTTCGAAGTCCAACATATGTTTAGGGTAAGTGATTGTCAGTTTTGATGCATAATCTGCTAGACACCAGTTTTCCAATATCTTTGGACGTTTGGCATATTTATTTAGAATATTTCCTACTTCAACATTTGTATCATTTGGATTCATTTCTTCTAATTTTTCCTTGCTTTTGAGGAGATGGATTCTTTTGTCTGGAGTTGAAGTATTAATAAATATGACACTTCGTGATGATCTTGTTATAGGTAATTGCAATAAAAGATAAACTGCTTCTTGAGCACTTACTTCTACAGCATTAACAAATTTATTTCCAATTAGTCGTAGCTGTTGTCGTAAACTTGATGAATTTTGCTTAGCTTCTTCACAAGCTTTTCATAGCAAAGAACTCATTCCTCTCTGAGATTTGCTCATATAAGCAACAATATATACAGCACATGCATATGGATCAGTGATGTACTGAATATCATGATTTGCTGCATAGATATCTATTAAGTTTTTCATGTATGGATTGATGCGGATTTCTGATGGTTCTCTTTTTAAGAAAACTGTTGGACATGATATGCTTGATTGCAATGCTTTTATGTAATCCATTTCTTGTAATCCAAGTTTCTGCAGAAATTGCTGAAATGTCATATTAAGACCATCCTTATTGTCATGCATCAATGAAGCAATGTTTTTGTAGTTCTCTTCATGAATGGAAAGAGATTCGTCCACCCTCAAGGGTTCTAATAGCACTGTATAAGGCATTGGTGGTTTTGGAAAGCCAAAACGACAGATAGGTTTTGATCTTTTTCTACATGTCTTAGAATGTTTATGCTTCTGTAGTTCTAACATAGGCTTTGCATCTTCAGTAACTTGTGCTGAACATGAAATATATTTATCAACAAAAGAAACAATTTCTGCATTAGATGCTTTATTGTATATTGGTGCATTCTCAACCCAAAACATAATATGTGCATGAGGAGAACCACGTTGTTGAAATTCTATTCGTATAAAGAAATCTTTAATATGTCCAATTGGATGTGCTTCTGATTTCAATACATCATTAACAAAAACTTGTAACCTATGGTCAAAAAAAACGGACACATGTTACTGGATCGGACTGAACCAATCTTGTACGAGTCTTCCAGTCCATTGAGTGTAGTTCGTTGTCTGAGTAGTTTTTATGATCAATAAGTTTGCCGAGTATTCGCAATAAATCTATCCACCTAGAGTCGGCAGCAGATAACGAGACAAAGTATGTTGGTGACCCTAACTGTCTAATCATAGCCATTAAATCTCTTTGACGTTTTTGTAAATAGGGTGGTGAATTGCGCAATTGTTTGAAAATGTTATAACCTTCATTACTATCTAGTAATTGCTGTTGATAGTCTTTATCTAACACTTTTTGTACTGTTAGTTTTCCTTTATGGCATTTCCTAATTGCTATCATTGCATTATTCACAATTTGTTGCATTTGTACCTTTTTCAACTTGAAAAATATATTCGGAATTGATTCAGCTACACGTCTATCAATTGACCTTAGTTCCCATTTGCATATGTCAGAATAATGAATAGGCATATGCCTTTCAGAATTCAATGGCCTACGATGTCCGCAAAATATGGATGGAAATGCTAAATATTCTGCATCAAGATCTTCAAACAAACTAAGTGGATGTTGGTTTTCTCCAGGAGCAAGTGTTAGAATTTGACTGTTGTCATATTCAGCTTCAGTAAGTAAAGTATCCATATTTCCATTCAACAGTTCAGTGTCATCTATTTCACTAAAACAATCATCTTGGGTTTCTTGTGGTTCATTAGTTTCACTTGTGACTGTATGTGAAATGGAATTGTTAGTGCCATTTGTTAACCATGTGTGATCGATTTGTATATCTAGTTCTTTGAAGACTGGACCATTTTCTAGTAACCATTTTAGAGCAGTAAAGACTTTCATTGGTCTGACATTTTCAGAGTAAACATTACTTTTATATACCATTCTTCTCTTCAGTTTAATAGGTATGGTTTCTGATTGTGCGATTGTTCTGGGTAGAGATGTAATTGTTGGTACTATGTCTACTGGGACATTTACAACACTTCCTTTAATGGAAAATTGACCACCTCTTGGTAGTTCTCTAATTTGCATGAATGGAATTCTTGGTGAAATCAATCTTTCTTCTAAGTGACATAACTCTAGCTCAAACGGTTTTACTTGAAAAGAACATGAATTTGCAACTGATAACCGTGGTATTTGGTCATTTTTTATCGATCGAGAACATGTTAAACAAATCCATTCTTTACTATCAACTGATTTGTAATTAGTTGTAATTTCATTCCCCAAATTTGAAGAAGTTGATGCTTCTTTTTTGAATGAATTAACATAATGCTTAAACCATGTTTGATTGCATATCGTACAAACATACACAGGACCATGTTCTGTTTTTGTCTGGAATTTTTTTTTGCATTTCTGCTAATATATTCAAGTTTTTTTGATGAATTTGGTGTGTATCTGAATCTATAACTGTTCATACACAATTGTATTCACTGATTGATCATTTTCTTTTTGGGTTCCTAAACTTCTAGAATCTGTACTACTGATACTGTTTGCATTGTCAAAGGATTTGGTAATAACATTTCCAGACATTGATTTGTGTTTGCATTTCCCAGTCTTGTTTCTTTTTGATTTTTTAAGTGAATTGGTATTGTTACCAGATTTTCTCTTTGTCTGTTTTGTTTGTTTATGAACAGTATTTGTTTCATACAGAATTTTATTCACTGACTGATCATTTCCATTTTTTGTTGCAAACTTTCTAGAATCTGTACTAATGACACTGTTTGATTTGTCAGAAGATTTTGTAATAACATTTCCAGACATTGGTTTGTGTTTGTATTTCCTAGTCTTATTTCTTTTTGACTTTTGAAGTGAACTGGTATTGTTACCAGATTTTCTGTTTGCTTGTTTTGTTACAGTATCTAAAGGCATTTGATTTGTTTTTTGATTTTCTGGAGTGCCAGGTGCAAAATCTCCCAAAGATTGCTGTTTTCTTTGCATATAGTTTTTCCTTTTCTTGTCTTTTTGACATAATTTGGCCTTTGATCTTTGCATTGCCTTGTGTGCTGTGTTATATTTTTTTCTGTTCTCATTTGTTTTTGTTTTCCTACGTTTTCTGCAATTTGTACTTATTTCGGTTTCAACTGGTTTGGTTCTCCTTTTCTGTGATGCCTGCTTAATTGTTTGTGTTTCTGTACGTTTACTACAATTAATGCCTACTTCAATTTCATTGGTTTTTTTTTCCTTTTGTGATGCTTCATATGAAAAATATGAAGAAAGCATTTCAAAGCCTGTCATTGACACCATCCCATTTGGAGTTGACATATTACAATGCATTGACAGCGGTCGAATTTCAACTAAAGATGACTGATCTATCTGTAAACTGTAACTTAAGCTGTATAGAAATTGAACTAGATGTTGTAAATAAGCAAAATATAGCAGTACTGCCGTTCCATCAAAATGAGGTAATCCATTTCCAGATCTTGAATGTGGATCAAACAAGGCATATTTTGTTGCATGAACAGAAATTGCCATCATGTAGTCACCCATCAATATAACACATTTATTTGAAACTGTTAATGCTTGTTGAATTGTTATGTCAAGGCCATCAAAAATGCTTCCTGAATTTGTTATGATTTTCCCATAAACAGAAGGAAAATATATGATA
This sequence comes from Molpadia intermedia, assembly GCA_027574765.1. Classification (NCBI taxonomy): domain Eukaryota; kingdom Metazoa; phylum Echinodermata; class Holothuroidea; order Molpadida; family Molpadiidae; genus Molpadia; species Molpadia intermedia. The sequence continues at coordinate 8,944 of JAODAF010014530.1, forward strand.
TCATAAGCAAATATTCCATAAGAAACTATTGATGGAAGATCATCCATCGTCAAATATTTAGAATGATGAAGTTGTCCATTTTGTTGTAAGTGGTAAATAATCTTACGATACAGTCTGTCACCATTCTCTAAAACTTCATCAATATCTTGTTGTGTAATAATTTGCAATCTTTGCATGAACGTTAACATGACAAGAGAATTACAAGAACATTGACGTCCGGCTGAATTCTGTGAGAATCGGCAATCACCTTGATGAAAAAACCTCTTACAGTACAACTTATTTGGAGGCACAGCTAATGCTTCATTGGTTATCAATACAATTTCATTTTGTTTTACTTCATTTGTAGAATTGCTATGCATAAGACTAACACTTATCTACCGTTGTAATGTTTTTTGTCACCACTTTTGACCTGGCTTTTGATCTTGCATTTCTTCTAGGCATTTTGAAGTAAATTGTTGACTTTCCGGCTTTGTTTGGAATTTTAAGTTCCACACAGGATTTTCATTGAAACATAGCAGATTCCAATGAAATAGGGTAATAGCATGTAATTGGCTACAATTAATTTGTTGATAATTCATGTTGGCAATAATTATAAATATTTATGCATGCAATGACAAAAACAGCCCTGGGAAAGGCATTCACAATGATTGTGAATCTTAACTGATGGTTCAATACTTACTGAAAATATTGGATATCAGAAGATGTACAGTTCACTTCCAAGAGTAATTGCTTGAAGACAATAGTAATTACATAATGATGTGCTATAATGTATGTCATAACATCTTCAAGATTTTTGCCCATACAAATTTACAGTATTTTTTTAGATTTACCTTTGCCGCATGTTTAATTAATACACATCAATACATATATGATATATCAACCAACAATACATGCTAAGTTTGAATTCAATCCAAGTTTATGTTGCAAATTTAAGGCAATTATACGATTTTAACCCCACATGATGATACACCTCAAGTCTATACAATCCGAACAGTTCAACAAAAATGACAATTTTATGACTTTGACCTTTGCCTCTTAAGTATCACTATTAATACATATCAACACAATAACCCACTATCACACAACAAGTACAAGGCTTGACATAAGGAAATTTTATTCAAAAAGTAATTTTTAAAAAGAAAGATTTGCATTTACAGGTATGAGAATATTATGAAGGGGGCACCATGGCAAATATAGGAATATTTTGAGGGCATTATGGCACAGAGGAAGGGCACCAAAGCAAAGTACAAATCAAGAATCATTTCACCTGTCCAATTTGTATTTCATGTATTGAATATTAAAATGAAGAAAATGGAATTTATCTAAAAAAAAAGAAAAACAGTGAAATGAATGAAACCACATAAACTTTGCTTGAGATCTAGCTGTATTAGGTTTCAGCGATTTGTTTGTCCGATATGCAAGAGTTTTTGGTGCTTTAGAAAATGGAATTGAGTGTTTTAGAAAGTGGAAAATAATTGTCTGTAAGCTTGTAGGTTAATAATTATTCCATGTTTTAGATGGTAGGCTTACTATCACCATTAAATGAGAGTGGTGTTACACTAGCCATGTATAGAGGTTTTGTGATTAACATAAGTTTCCCTTTGATTTAAAAAAAATTAAGTTAGACGATGGAGGCGAGACCTAGGTAATTAACATATTTATGACACCGCGCGTAGCCTAACGTTAGTCCAAAATGCAATATTCGTCACGTTCTGTGGTCCCCCGTGAACCCCAAAAATATCATTTCCTAAACTGGGGAGTAGCTGGCTAGCCCTAGCCTAGGTAATTAACCTGATATTTATGACACCGAGCGTAGCCTAACGTTAGTCTATTTCAAAATGCAATATTCGTCACGTCAAGAAAAAAATAGCCCTTTCATTTTTAAACTGGGGAGTGTGGTAGGCCTAGGCATACGCCTACAATAACTTAAGTAGGCTTGCCTATGGCGTTACTTCCCTAGCCTAGGCCTAGGTTACTTCTTACTCTTAGCTTCCTATTTCCAAATAAACACAGATACAGTCTAGAACAATTTAGGCTATAAGATATATCTTACCTTCGATGATCGAAATTGATAAGCTTCGTTCTGTTAACGTTGATTTCTGCACGTTTAAATTTGATGGAATAACTTTCTAAATTAAGAATCGACGCAAACATCCAGCCAACAACAACAAGTGGTTTTGGAGAAAAGTGACATAGCTATAGTACTGACGTTATATATACACTGTAAAACCACAAGTCCAACTGAGAAACTCTGCAATACATCACAATGCATATACAAGTTTACACAACAAAATATGTTTAGGTGATTCAACTTAAAATTGCCAGTTTTGATAGCAAATGTAAACCACATTTATACTACTTTCATATAAAAGTTGAGTGAACTCGGTGTTTATAACTTATAATGTATCATGCAGCGGGGTTACCTCAGTATCATTGAGTAATCTCAACTGACACTTTCAGTAATGACAACTTCATTTAAAGAAAATAAATGGTTTAACTGATCACTTTATTTTTAAACACCTCAATAAAGAACCTTTATAAAACTACTATTAAAATATGTATACACCATAAGAAATGTCGAACAGCCTTCCTTTAAATAATGTATCAATTGGTACATTTCCTGTGTAGGGGCATTCATACATCGTAATGTTAAAAGGCACTTTATGGCATGGGATCGATTGATCATAATCAGTTTTCTCAGGCTGGCCCTTCTAACAGCAAGCGTATAGCACCGGTTGTAGTCCTGGCATATAAAACCCACATCAGATAATTACAAGACACACAATGTACTAATAGGAAAAATGCATCATCAATCAAAACTACAAGCATTATTGGTGGTAATTTTGTATGGTCTAGGTCACAAACATGCCAGCATTACAAACAGTTTAACCCATAAGTCCCCAAAATATGGACAATTTTGACACAGCCTCAAGAGACCTTTGCACTTACCAGTTGGGTACTGAGAGCATGCCCTTTATATCGGATGGCTGCTTTAATGCTTTGCGATCAAAAGAAACTTAAATTAAAAAACAACAACAATTTAACAGACAATTTAAAGCTGGTTTCCTATACAGCTTAATAAGTACATAAGAAGCTCAGTCCTTGCATCATTAATGATGCTGTTGTCCTTTTGCATATTCAAGATGTAGGTAGGCAGTATAATAATGATCATTTGAAAGTTATTGTATAGTGACATACATATTGGTATGGGTTATCATTGATTTGGTTCAAAAATGGAAGTTTTTAAAAGATATAACAAAATGCTATTTAAAATATAACGAATTGTAA
>JAODAF010014640.1:0-12231 GCA_027574765.1 Molpadia intermedia
ACGATAACGGATTTTTTTATATTGATGATGGTTATTACTGACCATCGTTGATATAATGGTGACGATGACTAGCCAGACGATGATGGTGACGGGGGTGTTAGATGATGTGGTGGATATATATATATAGTACGTGTGGTAATGCTAATGATGGCGACACAGATGGTGATAGCAATGTAATTGGTAATCGTATTAGTGGTGTTGGCGATGATGTTACTGATTTTGATGGTGGGGTTAATGGTGGGGTTAATGGTGATAATTACGCCGGTGAAATTAGTTGTGGTGAGTGTGGTGATGGTAGATATATGACGTGGTGACATTGATGATGATGGTGATGATAATAACGTCGGCGGTTATAGAGATTGCGATAACGTTGACTATCAGTGGTAGATCCCGTGGTCACAAGAGGCGCTCCTCCCTATTAGGAAAAGCTAACCATGATCGCTGAAATCATGAAATACGGAAAACTCTCAATTCATTCAGAAATCTCCTTCGAACAAGTTAGCACCATTTTGCATGTAAGCACACTTCTAATTATACAAATATCATCTCTCTTCCAATATTTTCATTGATGACGACTCCCCATCATACATACTGGATCCGCCACTGGTTATGATGGTGGTGACCATGACGCTGATCACCATCGTTACGTCCATTGTTTGATTTGTTTTTATATATTTTTTATTACAGATTGTTCTTGAATCTATCAAGAAGTGTCGAGACCACGTCAGTCTTCCCTAATCAGAGAGATTGGTCAATTCAACCACGTACTCATGGTACTTGTCAACGTACCAACAGTGTTGCATTCGCAAAAACATTCAAAACTGGCGGTTCTACAGTAGCAGTCATATTATGGCGTTATGGACATGAATCTTTCTTTTGTGTTACCTAATGAGAAGATGTTTCTTAGTTTTACACCTTTTCACAAAAACAACGGAAAGATACTTTCTCAACCCGTTTTCCCTGGGTTTCACATTCTAGCTAGCCACGCTATATACAATAGATCTGGAATAAGTGAAGTGATGAGACCGGAGACAAAGTACATAACTATCCTGCGAGACCCGATAAAATGTTTCTATTCTTTCAATCTGTACTTTAATGCTCTCAAAACTTTCAACTTCACCGGTAACTTGACTTCCCGTGACTTCCCCTTGAGAGATTACTTGGATGTTATTGCAGCAACTGACAGTTTTCAAAGTCATGTTTTAAACAACGGTCAACTCTTTGTTTTAGGTCTAGACACTCATAAATTTGCTAACGACCCGAAAGCTGTAATGGGTAAAATAGGAGAACTAGATGAAGAAATGGATCTAGTTCTGATTAATGAATACTTTGACGAATCTCTCTTGTTGTTAAAACAGACGATGTGCTGGGATTTTCAAGATATATTATACGTCCCTAAATTGGTTACCGGTAGACGATACTCGGTAGGGGAAGAACATCTTGCTTTAATTAGGTCGTGGAATTTTGCTGATAGACTTTTATATAATCACTTCAATGACACCTTATGGAAGAAAATACAGAACTATGGACCATCGTTTGAGAATGATCTCAAACACTTCAGGGAAATGAACGATAATGTTTCCAGGATTTGTAAACGTAACCCAGTAACGACAACGATAGACGAAGACAAACGTTTACAATTAACTGTTAGTAACTTAATGTGTGATAACTTAAATAGGCAGGGATACCATTATACAAAATTGATAAGAGATATGTTTCTTAAGAAAATGAATTTAACGAAAGAATACGGGGATTAAAGAGGACCTCTTCGTAATCGACTCGACCGTTGCAGTCGATGAAGGACATCAGATGGCCGACACAGTGTTCACGTGAACTCAAAATTAATGAGAAATTCGACCCAAGTATTGACAAAAATCTGCAAATAAATCAAATTAGTTATATATATATTAGGATATTATATCCTGTTTCAATGACTCTGAATTGCTCTAGAATAAGGTCTGGCAGAATGACCATTCCAACACGCCAGCTGAGCTTATTTTGCATACAAAGCGGTCAATATCCAGCGGTTATGTAGTTTTTTTTTATATAACTAACCCCTGCACGGCCCACATACCGGTTCCACGAACCAATTATTCTCGCGGTATGGACTAACGATTTCTGTCGACACCGCTTGGCAGAAGTCCTAATGACATATTTTTTTCAAGGATGAGACTGCATGTTGCAGTAAGATAACCAGACACATTCGGCAGGTTCCATTTACCTACAGAGACGGGTACGCATGCTCTACAATGGGTATATAAGATCGAAAAGTTACAACATAAATATAAAACATGGTGTTGGGTAATTCTGTTTCCTGTTCAACTGTTATCCGAATACCAGCGTATTTTATTATGGTATCAATGTATTCTATTAAATGGTATATATGAATACCAGTCGCAATACCAGGCCGCGCTGACAATAGGAACAATTTCGATGATTTATGGCGGGTGTTTATTTTGATTAGGGCGGAAATGGCTTCCTCAAATTGTTCATAGCTATTTAAATTAAAATGTCTCTTGACTATATAATATGATAAAACTGTTTTGAAAGTTCCCTGTGCATGACGAGTTAGTGAAGATAGAGTATGATACTACAGTCCAGTATTTGGACTGGGTCGAATTTTGTTGCTGGGACTCCAGTTGATAAATTGCTATCAATTACCATAATTAATCCATCACTATGACTCGGAACTACTATCTTTAGAAGAAACAGTATGCCGCTCTTACTTTTAAATTGATTTAGTTTCATTGTATCCCAGTCTGACTAAATACTTCTTCAAATTAAGCAAAATAATATTAAAACATTTTAAAACAATAAAATTAAAACATAGCATAGAAGATTACATATGAAAATAAAATATTAAAGGTAACATTAAACAAACAAAATTAGATGATGAGGAAAACAGCATCATTTTAAAGCGGTAAGGAAACTTAAATTGGTATAATAGTGCTAATGTGGGTTATTCGGTATTTATAATTCGAAGTCATAACTTGTGGCGGTGGCGAAATGTGTGGCGTACAGTCCTGTTATTACGGATATCTCTTATCATTTATGACGTTTCGCGTCATTCTTTCTTATATCCTTATCAGACGTTGATTCACCACGTGGTATGGGTGGAGTTGTGGATTTTCACAATGCCCGCATCTTGCACTAGTAAAACTTGATGCATGAATTAATTTGCCAAATACGGTTTCGATGTACTACTTACATGTTAGTGTATTTACTGTTGTAAATTAAAACAATTAACTTTGTTGTTGGCTTGGTAATGTCTAATATGAGTATGGGTTACTGTGAACTGACATGTTTTGCCCCTACGAATCAATGTTACTTCCTCATGCCACCAACAAATACCTAATGACGTCACTACGAAATTTAAAACAGAACATTTTTTGCCGAATCCTTCGTTCTCGGTTTTTGCTGTATGTTCGACATTTATATACAGCTATATACTTTATACGTTCTATATATACGTTTTGAAACCAACGATGCGTTAATAACACATTCCTGTTAAAAACGACCTGAGTTAATATCCGATATCAAGGGCGCCGAAGCGCTTCTGAATTTGGGGATTTGAGGTTTGAAAGAGGGGTTGTTTTATTCGCTGAACAGACAGAACCTTCACTGACGCTACAGAATATATCGTCATGATACTTCCAAACCCTAGATTGCAATGAGGAAGCACACATTGATCGATGCCTGACCTTATCCTAATAGCTTACAGCCAGTTCATCAAAGAAGAAGCCGTGTCATTAAACATAAGTAATAAATATTATCCAAAATGTTGTTCCAGTACTTAACAATATGTTTGTCGACAAAGGGTTTTCTCGGGCGAAATATCTGAGAGCTTCTCCGTTTCCAAACCTTGCAGGACCGCCCCTGGCAAGATATTCGAGTCCGTCTACGTGTCGGATCATTTCGGAGTTGCACCCATCATTCTTCCCCTCATGTAATGCAAATTTCCGAGACAATTACTTTCTAGTTTAATGATCCAGAAAAGGCGGAACTATAAGACTAGAACAATTGTATTATATATGTCTACGTGCAATATAAAGGGTAGCGTGCGAGCTGATAATAAATTATGCTTTAGTTGATAATGTCTAATAATTATATACAAACTTAACAATCTTAACCCTTAACTTTTGATCCATTAAACCCAACCTCAGTTCATGGAAGTGCATCTTGTACTTTGTAATTATAAACTTCCGAAGGGGGTGGCGTGATTACAGCGATAACTATGAAGCCACTTAAATAACTATAACAAGTCTTGATTTCAAATTAATAGGTAACACTACATACAACAAGAACATTAATAGGATATACATATATGCAGAGAGGGAGGTATTTACCCCATATCGTTAGACAACAGAGATCACCTGCCATCAAGACCAGGAGCAGAAACATCTGCACGAAGGAAGCGAGATATCGGGACAGAGCCACACCCCGTGGGGTGAAGCGATTTGTGAAAGAATGTAAGGACGTAATTAAATTGAGTCTACGCATACGTTGTTACGATTGTCTGAAGACCGCCGGTAGAACTATTTGGATTCGGAAGAAGTAGGCCTACACACATACATTAAGCGGAATTGTATTTGATTTCCCACCCCGGAACAAAGAAATACATTTAAAGATTACCTCTCTTTGATCGGACGAGATCACTGATAGTATATTTATCACCAGTGTGTTAGCCGTTTAGGCAGTGGGGGAAGGTCCACTATATTTGTAATCCACAGTTTTTGACCGCTAAACATGTGTTAGGCCCAGGAAATTATTGGTTGGATCTGTACTACATGTCAATGCCTAGCAATCAACGATTTAATCCATTCTACCTCATTTGTCTTCCCCTGGAATTATTAAAACGTCAATACTACCTCGCAACCGTATATGTGGTTATGTTGGCATGGTAACCTTAATATTGTGTATAACCTTATAATATTATATCTCTGTAGTATTATTATAAAGTGACATAATATAATGTATCTGTTTTGATTGAATGTTTGTCACATTCAAAGTCCTAGATATATTCCAAAATAGTCACAGGTCTACGGACTTTCTTTTACTTTTATTTATATTATATATTCATTTTGGCCTTCGCAATTTTGTTCTTTTCTTTGTGGCACGAGTGTCGTTTCAAATAGCTCATTATACTTTATACCCCAGCACAACTATTGTTTCTACCAGGTCGCCCGCATTAATCATACAAAGTGCCCTTATATGTCTTCAAAGGTGTTAACTCCACCCACATCCCCGCCTCGTACCCCTATGTTTATAAGTAACTAATTTTTCTACATTTTCAGTAAACATGGCATTTGCAATGTTATGAGTTATAACGTTTCCCCAAAAATGTTTCCAATAAGCAATCTCTATTTGATAATTCTCAATTTCGTATTAGACAAATCGTTAAAAACGTAGCATCATGTCATCAAAATATATATTCATGTGTACTGGTATGCATTATAAGAATAAAAAACTACAGATTGTTAGGTAAAGCAGAATGCTGACTATTGACGAGGATTTGTCAGAAAACAACCTCGGTAATATCAATCTTCTACATTGTATATACACACCAACACATCAATCATGCTTCTATATATATTACACTGACAATACTACAGGCCTCCTCGACATAACTCATCCATCTCAAGTTATATCTAGATGAACAGTTTCATCTACTAATGGACTATTAAAAGCCTCTGTTTGGATTCAGATACTAAATTTTAGTCATTCATTTTCCGTTTTCGTTTACACCGAGACATATTTATAGCATATGTTTTTACATAAAACCCCAAAATAAGTTGTAGGTAATTATACTTAGAGTAAAATTTACAGGTATATGAATTTGGGTCAGAGTAGCAGTGTATACACAAATTACCCAAGATATGGCTCTTGCCTAACATGCAAACTCATCTTTCAAAAACAGGCCTACCACATATGTTTTCATATGCTCGCTAATGATGCCTATTCATCAGTACACGAATAGATCATGTGAGCTAGTTACACCATGTTGATATGTTAAGTAACGGTGTTCAAAATTCCAAAATCGCATGACTAGAATTAGCTAATGCGCTATATGGAACATTGGTTAGTGATTAATGGCAAGGAATTTCAGAAGTATAACAGTGTAACATATTAGAGAGGAGTAAAATAACATTTATTCGTGTGCGGTGTAAGATGAATGTATGTCAACGCTAATATTAGTGTTTTTATTTAATCTATTGTTTGGCTATCTGGCAGAGTGATGATCTTTGTGGGGTTATTAAAAGGATCAAAGAATATTACAGCAAACCGTCCGGGTATTAGCATACAGAAACATTTATTGTTCAAATCGAGTACTTTATATGTATGATGTTTGGTTCTACATACTGATATAGAGCATTATGTGTTCTTGAACACACGAAGTATAGACAGATAAAAAATGAAGGTGACTTGGATTATATTAATATATTAATTACAGATTGGGGAATTATGGTTCTAGTGTTGTCACTCGTCCACATATTTTGGACATTCTAGTAGAAAATCTCACGGTTGGTAAATTCATCGTGTCCATGAATTGATTTAACTTTTAGATATGCTATGCGTGATCCCAACACAGGTCAAAGAACTCAGTGAAGGTTAGGTACTATACGTATCCTATGTGAATTTCATAACAGGTCAAATTAAAACTTCAGCACAGAGGTTACTGGCAATTCACTGAGAGATGTTTAAAGGAAAAGGAAAACTCTCTTCGCTTTCGGAGCGATTTTAGTTCTCTTGTAACCTTTTGTAGCCCTAAATGAAATACCTAACCTAGGCCATTTATGAATGCCTTGCTCTCTCGTTTACATATATATGTACGATTCCCTCACGACCGTAAAAACACGGCATATTGTATCGAGGAAATATAAAGTTAGTTACTGTGAAGTTATTCTTGACAGCATCTTTTATATGCGCATCCTAATTTTCCGAGCTGGGTGAAAAATCATGTTTAAATCTGCAGACTTACGTTAATGTTGTATGTAAATATAATAGTATAATACTAATCATTATAACAATAGCGGACTGTTTTTAACAGCCGAGGACTTGCTCTCAAAATATCATCACTGGTTCCAAGGTAGATGAACCTGTATGGGAAATAAATAGGGCGGCGGTTCTAAGACACATAAATTCCATCCCCCTTTTACAAAGTTTAAAAAGTAACATTTTCGAAGATAAAATGTTGCACTTACAGAGTTAGTGTCCAAACTTAACCTCAGAAATGACCAAATGCTAGGCTAGTGCGGATGAGATTGTGTCCCTTGAGGTTTGTAGCCCAGACCCCGAAATGGAAACTTAGACACCGACGCTCTTGGAATCGAACAAAATTATGTATTGCTGAGCAGGTTAATAGCATTTACCTGAAGATTGACAGGGAGGAAGGTTGACGTATTTTGCTCTTAATTTAAAACTCCAACTTTTTGTTAAATTAAATGTAGAAAAAAATAACATTCAACGTGCGAACTCTTCAGTCGTATCGAAAAAGAATGTGACCACACAAAGAAAACCACGTACAAACATGCACGAAAAGAGAAATTAAATAGGCTTAAATAGGCAATAACCATGTAATCGAAAATGATTTATTCTTCCTTTCCTCTGCATATTATATTTACGGGAATTAGATTCCCAACATTCCCCAAATGTCAACTCTAAGATATATATAGGCATTTTTGAAATAATATTTTGTGCACCTTTGTAAGAAACTTTTGAATACTTTTATAGGACAATTGTGGCAAGAGAAATATAAAAATATGATATGAATGTAAACTGCAGGAATTAGGGAATACTAGGTACAGCAGTGGTTCTCAATCTGGGTACATTACAGAGTTTTTGAAGGTCCACACCACGTCAGAATGATCCTCATATTTATGGGTTAGTTATAAAATACGTAGTCCACATGAATTTTCTGTTTCATCAAAGGGATGGAATAATAGGCATCACTGTTGTACATCCGTAGTATAGGATGACGTTCTTGAATGTGGTTAACTCAAGGTTTCACTTTATATGAGAGAGGTTGAGGGATTTGGGAGAAATGTAAATCAAAATAATGCAATTTGATCCCGGCATGTCATATAGACATCAGGTAAAATGTATCAGTTTGACTATGAGTTTTAGCTTTTATTGCGAGTGAATATATGGGTAATTCAATCTAACAGATAAGCGTTTATAACTCTCAGCCTCGGAAAGAGTGAACTATTCTTGACCGATCGAGATCATTGGAAGTGAAATTCCACTCTTTGAAGAGTGCCGAGTTTATATTATATATATGCTCGCACGCTGATTGGATGTATTCGTATCAGTTACCGGGACAATTACTGAAGTATCCCGCTTAAACGATCAAGCTAATACAGAAGTATGTGGATATACCAGGTTACACGATATTAATCGTCTTTTCTTTAATACCCCCAGATCTTTTTGACAGCTGTTATATCAATGTATCAAGCCAATAAAAACTAATGTACTGTTAACACCATTGTAGATTTTCAACCATGTTTTCAATCAGATGAATCCACCATTAAGCAACGTATTTGTCCGCTGATCTGTATATCGGCTTGTTGGTTTGATATATTATAATGTGTTTCTGTGTCGATAATTAAATAGAAAACGAGGCCCCTAGGCGATTCGTACATGCGTCCGAGAAACTTCCAATCTAGCCTCTCTCGTTGTTCGTTTTAATCGATTTAAATCGCATTAAACAGACTAAATCCAATTGATGTTCCATTCCATGCTGCTTTATGATACCATTTAACTGCGCATTAGGCAAACAACCAGAAGGATTTCCTCGGTTTATTGATGTATTTTTCTCTTATTCTTCCGGGTAAAACACAGAAAGGCCAATTATTCCTCTTAGGTTTTCAGGGATCTACGAGCCGTTCGATACTTTAAAAGCATCAACAAGAGAAGAATTCACTCGCGCTGAGAAGCCGACGTATTTATGCTCTTACAACTGCCAAGTAATTCCATTTAAGGTGAAGGTTCGGCGTATTATGTCGCAAATCATGTCACGTGAAAATGAAAAATCACGATCAAGATTCGACACGCGAGAACATGGAGCCGAATTCATATCTACAATTTGAAAAAGAATACTCTTCTTCGGGTTACATGAGATGACGGGAAATAGAACATACCGTACCCGTTTACATCTGATGGAGGGACATGATGCATCTCGCTGATCTGATTAGCATGATAGATATGACATGAAGTCATCGAGAAACCCTTGTTAGGAATGATACATGACTAGGTTAGTGTTGACATGATGTAACATTACTATCTTAGCTGTATAATTTAATTCGATGTCCTTCACAATTAAAGTGTAAAAGAAAGAAAATAGTCGTCTCATTTACATTCTCACAATTATCATTAAGAATTTGTTGAGAACCATCGATGAATTTATTGTTGTCAACATACATTATAAACTATAACTTACATTAACATTAACATAATAGTAATATTTAGGCTAATTATTTATTAATTGTTGGAAGATATAACTATACTTAACATTTAGTTTTCGTTGTAGACATTAACTTTTTTATGTTTTTATATTGATTTTGTTTACTTTCTAATGACAAGCTAAGCTCCGCCATGACATACGGGGCCATCTTGAAACAACAACATAATGTAGTTAACACTTAGTAGTTAACACAAGTTCCTTTTAGCTGGAGTTGCAACGTAATAGGCCTGTATTTTCTCATACAGTGTTAAACATATAGGCTAATGTGAATCTTGTCTTGGCAACACATAAACAAAAATATACCGAACATATACTCCATTGTTTTATAAACGATGTTGGTCTCCCTGGACGATGTTGATGCTCCCTGTGTCCCTTTGTAACTAAAGTTTAGATACGTCTCTGTTTAGAAGGGTTGTTACAACAATGGCGTTAGTTACAACGACATATCAGTTTACCATCAGTCAGTGGCGGGTCCAGGCGGAAGCGCAAGAGACCCTATTGCGGGCAGACTTTTTATCGTTGAAATAATGAAAAATGGAAATTAAAATTATAACTTGACATCAAATGTTGCAAACTATAGCATCATTTTGCATCTATATAAGCAATCGTAATTATACCCCGGACATACATGTAGGTTAGTAAAAAGGACATGACCGGTGAAATCACAACTGATTATATTTGCAGCATAACTGTAAAAGGCCAAATTGTTTATCAGTTTATATAGGCTACATTTTAGTTAGTGGCTTCAATTTGATGAAAAACATCACTTCGTTTTCCTCCATACGCTTTGTGTGATGGGCGCTACACTCGCCATCAATGTTTATAGTAAACATCATATACCACCAGTACGGTATGTTAACATTATTTTCATATATCGTAACATAGGACTACGGATGTTGCATTGTATTTGTCGCTATTACCTAAGCTGAATAGGGTAGCAATACTTCCCTCCTAGAGAGGAAATATACTTATAATAAACAAGACTGTAGTTTCACTCATTCAGCGGCCGATCAAGAGGAAGGTCACAGCATTCTCTGAAAAAGGGATTAAATGACCAAACATTGGGCCCAATTGCGTTCGACTTAAATAATATATGGGGTATACTGTATATATTGGTATCAATGAATAGGTATAGAGAGCATGAAGATTCATGCAAAATACAGTACTGCATTACCGTACTGCATATTGCATATAAATTGAAAACATCTTCAAAATATGCTTGAATGTTTCGATATTTGGGGTATAGAGGCTTTAACTGGCCCGTTAGGCACTTAGACGCACACTGTATTAACGTACGTACTTGCTTACACGCAGAAAGTTCACGTGCACGAACATATAGTATATCTCCCGTATATTTAGTGTCATACGTACGTAATTTCGGTTGCGCGGTAAGTTGATAAAAACAAATAATGACGTCATGTGAAAACATATATAGTGAGATATGTCTCAACTCTATTTCCCATTTAATCAGTTTCTGGATCCGCCCCTATACCAATTGGAGGTTCAATCATTGGCCCCTCTATGAACCTGATTGAATTTCCACTATAGCTAAAACTAAGAGAGTCAAAACAACATATATAGGTTGCTCATTTTGTCTTTGTATGAATAATATCAAATTTGATCATAAGTTCAGGTACGAACACATGATACTCTGCATACGATTCTTGGACATGTCCGTCACGCGATGCCTTCTTGATTCAAATGTATGTTACAGTTGTATGGTGGATTGAGTTTAACACCATCCTATGATTTGCAGTCACTAATATCAAATCGACATGCACACGTGATGGAAAAGTGTAATATAAACGATTCGTTAGAATGGTGACAACTCATCACTTATGTACATGGTATAATGTATTCAGAGACATGCAGCTACATCTTTACTTAAATGAACAGGCTTCTCGATTACCGTCCGTCATTTTAAAATAAAATATATGGAAAAGTACAATACAATATTCGGCGATAAGCTCTTGTTGACAGTAATTCAGGTAGAAGTAATGATACGCTATACATCAGTAGAGAATCAATCAGAGAGAATCAATAGTTACTTTGAAATGTCTGTACGAGTTATAATATGAGTAATATGGTAGGATAATAGCTTAGTAGACCTAACGGTATCGCGAATGATTCTCGTAGTGCGAGTAGATATATAATTTCAGCAAATTTCAACGATCTCTCGGTGTTTGTCGTCCAGAGCTATAGTCACGTAAAACGGTGTCCTGAATACTGTCCTAATTACAACCGAACAATTTCGTCGCACTTTGCGCACACCTCTTTTGTTTGCTCTATGGGATTATCGCATAACCCAACTTTTGCTAATATTTTAGCATTATTGAAACAATAGACTATATCATCGACGGACACGGTTTTTACCGACTTAAACTGTATCTTCTTATATTATTATCATTACATCATAACTAGCCTAATGGACCCGAACGCCGAAATTCGGCGCGCTTCCCCAGTCTCCTCTAACCTCACGCGTTAATGATCATGTGCTTTCCTACCAATCATGAAACCCTGCAGGCGGTGCCCATGGGCCGAAGTAGTTTTAGTATGGAGGCTTCATCGGCATAAGTCGACATTCTGCCATTTCTTCAGGCGGATAATGTCGGTGTTTCTCGATCTTTTCAAAATGCGGGAATGCTGCCCCATGACCCAAGCGCAAAAAAATAAAAATAAATAAATAATGCCACTGGGAAAATCACCGGTGCCTTGGGCCAACAGGACTTCCTGAGGCCCCCCACCCCCCCCACTCCCCCCCACCCCCCCTC
>JAODAF010014751.1:0-12231 GCA_027574765.1 Molpadia intermedia
AATATGGAGTCTCTTTATTGACAGTGCATGATATTGTAGAACCTATGCTGGATTGTTTCAAGACTAGTAGTGCATGATTATAATGTTTGTGCACCAATGGAAAAAGACATTTCCACTATTTGTTTTCAACTAACCTGTGTAGTGGAGAGGCAGTCAACATTTAAGAATTAAAGACTCATTTAAATAATTGATGTAAGATAGTTTAGACTACAACTAACAAACATGCACAAGGTTCTATTCAACATTTGTAGGAGATATTGAACCAACAACCTGTTGTGCCTTTAGTGTAGCAATATGGAGTCTTTTATTGACAGTGCATGATATTATAGAATTTATGCTGGATTGTTTCAAGACTAGTCGTGCATGATTATAATGTTTGTGCACCATGTTGTTAACTTTACCAATGGAAAAAGACATTTCCACTATTTGTTTTCAACTAATTAACCTGTGTAGTGGAGAGGTAGTCAACATTTAAGAATTAAAGACTCATTTAAATAATTGATGTAAGATAGTTTATACTACAACTAACAAACATGCACAAGGTTCTATTTTTGCATGTTTTACTTGTTAGTTTGTTGAAGTTTCATTCCAAATCTACAAAATATTTCATTTCAATTTTGTTAAAACATTCTGATTTGTATTTCATATTAATCTTCTGTATATTTATTAGCTTGACCAATACTGGAAACATATTTCCACCTTATAGATATTTCGCTTACATCTGATTTTATAAACAATTTTAATCAGATTTAACTCTTCTAGTTTGATGTTTATTTTGTAAAACAAACTAACATCTTCACTGATATGCAATTTTGTGCATGTTTAATACTAATCTTTATCTGGTGAATTATCGGGTGAATTTACTAACCCTTTTCTTTGTTACTATATGATAACTTCATGTTTTTACTTGTTTTTGGTAGCTTTCAGCAGGTTAATAATGAAGTTAGTTTCTAAACAAACTCAAAATCTTCTATAAAATGGAGAGAAACTTGTTACATTTTGTGGATATGCAATAGTTCTTTATCTAAATCATCATGTCAAAACTGCAAAAGAAAATGTTTGCTAAGGCAGATCTTTATCAAGGAACTCTAAAAAATATTCTAAAATTGTATTACATGTCCAAGTTGTTCATTTTAAAATATAACAAATGAAAATGATAAAATTGGTATAAAATTAGGAAACAACATTAGTCCATAATATATATTTATTAACTACCCATTTATCCCAATCATTCTGATCATGTGATCAAATTGGATATAAAAATAAAATATTACTAGATTCATCTACAGCTGATGATTTTCTTAGTTTACTCAAATATTTCTACAGTAAACAGATACAATTGTTCTAAAGGTTAAATATGAATATTCTCATAGTTATATCATAGTAATGCTTTGTTTCTCATGCATATTAGCATATATCATCACATGACTGATTTAAACTTTAGTATATCAATTCTTAATACCCTTAAAACTGTGTTACTTCCAGCCTAATTCATGTATATTTTTTATTAAATTGTCCAATGTAACTTAATGTACTCAAAATTCAATCATGAAAATATAATTATCTATATTATAGATTAGATTTTGCAATGGTTGAAAATTTAAAAAAGCCAAACATTAACTTTGTAGATTAGAATTTATAGAATATTGCAAATAATGGAATTTGGATTGTCTTTCAAAAGTTGAAGGCCTTTGTAGTTACGTAAAAACAATATGTTAATCATGTAATCATAATATATTATACTTTTATATTTTTTATGAAAGAAAAACCCACCTAAGAAAGATGCATAAAAACTCTGTTTTGTTGGTTTGTTTTGTTATGTCCAATTGTTGATAATTGATTATTATTTAACTTTAACACAGCATGCTGAGTTCCATAGTCTACATAGCTGTTTCAGTTCTAATCAACGTTTGCACATTGTATACTATTTCTTCAAGGTTTCCTAAAGACAGATCTTAAAATTGTCTCGGATTAGTCTTTAGATTAGTGATTTTAAACGTTGTAATGGTTTCAATGTTATGAAATCAAAATATCAGACATATACCTCACTCTACAAATGTGTTTGTATTTTAAATTTTGAAAACAATTCTTTGGGGGCATGATCCCTCACCCCCTGATAAATTTGACCAACCAAAAGTATTAAAACTTATTACACAATGTTGCTATCTCTTGATCAGGAATGAGCCTTCTCTATGAAATCACTGCATTCAGTGTTTTTTACTGCAATCAACATAATCCTCAAATCCCTGAAGATGTTCCCTGTCAGTTGATTTTCTTGTGAAAAGCATGGTCCACATTTGATCCAAATTAATGTTTTTTGTGTTCCTTGCTTTAGCAAAAGGAACCTATGCAGTCAGGTTGGCGTATGTATGTGCATGTGTATGTGTGTCTGTGACACTTGCTTGGATACACTCTAACTCAACAAGGGAAAGTTGCATGGAAGTCATATTTGGTATACAGATCCGCCATAATTTGTAGATGTACCCTTTTGTTTTTGGTGCCTGGAAACGTCACCGAAGGTCAGTTATGGTTAAAAAAAACAGAAATTTTAAACATGCAATAACTCCCAGTGACAAGATCTGACACAGTTGCTATTTTGGGACAAGTTGTGAATGGGTTAGGGAAACATTTTGAAACATAACGGTCATGTGATCCAAGGTCACCTTAGTAAATATTCTGTTTACACTAGTAGCACATTATAATAGATGTCTGTTTACACTAATAGCACATATGACATATATAATAGTTGTCTGTTTACACTAATAGCACATATGACATATATAATAGTTGTCTGTTTACACTAATAGCACATATCACATATATAATAGTTGTCTGTTTACACTAATAGCACATATCACATATATAATAGTTGTCTGTTTACACTAGTAGCACATATCACATATATAATAGTTGTTTGTTTACACTAGTAGCACATATCACATATATAATAGTTGTCTGTTTACACTAATAGTACATATCACATATATAATAGTTGTCTGTTTATACTAAGTCTAATAGCACATATCACAAACAATTCCATCTCTCTGTACTCCTGAAGTATTTACTCTTGCTTCGGTAATCATCAAAACAAACACATCCCTAGTTGAAATTTAACCTTGCTGCAAGTTCTTCACACCTTTAGCAGAATAAACAAGATATAAATTGTACAGTTTTACTAGTCATAAGCAGATGTGCCTACAAGAAAGTGATCATAATATGAATCCAAATAATATCTACCTTGCTGTTTATATGAGAGCCAGGGCAATTACTCTACTGTATTGACAAGGCCAGGAGGTGAAAGGACCTAAGTGTTTGTGATGTAAAATACGTAAATTTTCACACAGTTTCATTTTACTCTCACCACAATATAGTAGCTAAATTATTCCATCTGACATACATTTAGTTACAAATGGGTGCATTTCCATATATAATATTATGACTCAAATAATTTCAGATATTCATGGGAATTTCCTGAAATTGCATGGAGCAACGTGATGATATATACTACTACCCTCAACATGGTTTCATTTGTTTAGTTTTAATTTAACAAATTACATTAAACATTTATTTATTGCTTCCTTTGTTGATCTAATTGTCAACATCGTGGTAAATTTGGGTTCAACAGTGCATATACTTTTCAAAATACCTTCAAAATGGACATTTTTCTTTCAGTATGTCTGAAGTAATATTAATGTCACATAATATTTTTCACAAATCAAGTTTATAATAACCGTTAAACTGTTAAATTAAAGTTGTAATTTCTCTATCCATCATAGATATAATTGATAAATTGACATTCCTCTAAAAACATTCCTAGTTTAGAAAGAATTCCCTGCCTTTATTTTGTTACAATAAGGACAGAATTTGAATAAATTTATTGATCATTAAGTTTTGGCTTTTAACAAATGAAACATTTTTTTCAATATTTGAAAAACTCACTTGACAAATACCATTCCAATCTTGACAGCATTTGCTGAAAATTCATTGCCATCTTCCACTTTTTCACAATTGAATTTGAATACAATTATTCTTACCTTGATCTGTTAATAACCTTGATGTCAATACATGAAGCACTCAGTACCTTCCAAATACATTCCTACTTGTCATTATCATTCCAATCTGGACAGCATCACTGACAATTCATTGTCATATGTCTCTCTAGATATATTGCTACAGATTATTTGAACATAATTTGAAAACTAAATAACATTTGAATAAACTTATCACCTTATGCCATATTTCTTACATTTTGTTTGAACATTAATGTCAGTCTCTGTGTTTTACTGATCATGTAAAACCAAGTTGCAATTATTTGATTATTGGAAATGGATAACTGAAAAGCTGATGGAATATCAGTTTTGAGGAATTCACCATGTAAATTCAATGGAAATATTGAATAAATGAATTGCATTACAAATGGTCCTATTCTCATTTGATTGTCAAAACTAACTAGAAGCAACACCTAAAATACAAATTTGACATTAGTTTGAAAACTCTTGTATAAGGGTTATCCACTACTAGTATACAGTGTCCAATAGTTTCTTTCACTCAGGGGTCAGAAAAATGAGCAGTTGATATTTAAAAAAGATACTAAAAACCTTTCCTTCAGTCTTGACATTTACTCTGCTGGCTAAAACACCATTTTCAGAAAAGAAAGCAAATTTTTGGCATGATTTGTTTCAATAAGTGATACTAGTAGGGCCTCATTGAAAAGTTTAGTTTCTAATAAATAAAAACATTTCACTCTGATATAAACACTTACACTGGAATCTGCAAGAAATCAACTAAAGCATATATTACAGCATAAGAGCCCTGAAGATGGTTGGCCGGTAAGATATATTTTCACGTTTCTACGATAACAAGTTATACCGCAGAAGAAACTAAGATCTGGAAAGATATCAGGTAATGAATACAGATTTTAATGTCAGAGGCAACATATCCAAATGCAAAATTTATTTTGGCAAACGTTGAAGATATAAGGCATTAATACTCAACAAATAGAAATATATATTGTCTATGCCAATGGAATAAGTTATTTGATATTCTTTTGGTTAGAATAATGTATTTCATGTAAATGGACTTATAAAAATATCACCACTATGGATTAGATTATCATGTATACTTACCAGATCAGAAACATGAATCATTCAGGTATTTTGAATATGTGATGTACTTTTGATTACAGAAGAAGTGTTTCCAACCATTGAGATAATGGTCAAACCAGAAGATGCTCCAGACGTGTATGACATCTCAACAGAGTCCCCTGTGACAGAGGAACATCCATCCATAACAATTGAAGACATTCATCCACAAGAAGAACAACCAGTTGTGGTAACAAAAGATGAGGTTACAGTTGAGGAAGTATCCATTACAAAGAAACCTCGTACACCTGCTGCTGAGGCTCCTCTGGAGGCTCCAGAAGAAGTCCCTGAAGTTGTTCCATCAGAGAAAGCACCCGAGGAACAGGTTGAAGTGTCTGTGGAGGTATCTGTGGCAGCTTTGGAAAAAGAGGTGACAGAGAAACATGAAGAGATGCCAGAAATGGTTGTTGAAGTTTCTGCTCCACATGAGGAAGAGCCTGCTGCACCTGGCATTAAAATCACAATGAAACCAGAAGAAAAAGCTAAACCTAAAATTAAACCAATGATTGAGGAAGCACCAAAGGAAGATGAATTCCCAGCTCTATTCAAGTTGAAGAAAAAGCCAAAGCTAAAACCAGCTGAAGTTGAAATTTCTCTGACAAAGAAGCCTGAAGAAGAGTTCGAAGCTAAGCTAATACTCAAACCTAAGCTAAAGAAACCAGATGGAGTTGAAATAACTGTTGCTCCAGAAGAAGAGGCTCCTGTTGATGTTACAGAAGATGCACCCATTAAAGAAGAGGCACCTGAAAGGGTTGAGGTATCCCTTCCAGTTGAGGAGAAACCAACAGAAGAAATTGAAATTACTATAAAACATGATGAAGTGGCTCCAGTTGAAGAGAAACTGGATGAAACTGCTCCAGTTCTTGAAGAATCTCCCATGGATGTTCCTGTTCCAGAGGAAGGAAAACCAGAAGAAGTAGAGGTGACTATTCCTACAGAAGAGGAAAAACCTAAAGAGGAAATTGAAATCACCATTGCACCAGAAGAAGAGGTTCCCACCGAGGAGAAGCCTTCTGCTTTCAAAGTCAAAGTTAAACCTGAAGAAAAGACAAAACCAAAAATTAAACCAATGATTGAGGAAGCACCAAAGGAAGATGAATTCCCAGCTGTATTCAAATTAAAGAAAAAGCCTAAGGCACCAAAGCCAGCAGGAGCGGAAGTTGAAATTTCTCTGACAAAGAAGCCTGAAGAAGAGTTAGAAGCTAAGCTAATACTCAAACCTAAGCTGAAGAAACCAGATGAAGTTGAAATAACTGTTGCTCCAGAAGAAGAGGCTCCCATTGAAGTTACGGATGGGAAACCAGAGGAAGTTGCTCCTTATGTTGAAGACACTCCAATGGAGGCACCTGCACCTGTTGAGGAAGAGAAACCAGTTACAGAAGAGGCACCTGAAAGGGTTGAGGTTTCCCTTCCTATTGAAGAGAAACCTAAAGAAGACTTTGAATTAATAATTAAACCAGACGAAGAAGCTCCAGTGGAAGAAGAGGAAGAGCTACCTGTTCTAGAGGAGGAAATGCCAGAAGAACCTGAGGAGGTTACTTTGAAACCAAGGATCAGACCAACTGCAAAGGTTGAGCCAGAGGAGGAAGAAGCAGCAGCTGTGATGAAATTAAAACCAAGAAAAAAACCTGTCAAGAAAGACATGGAAGAAGAGGATGAAGTGACAATTAAGAAGAGACCATTAGATGAAAAGAGAGCTGGATTATCTCTTACAACAACAACTGAAGATGTTGAGGTTACAGTTACTCCTGAAGTTGAAACTGCACAAGCTGTTGGTGCTCTAGATGAAATTGATAAAATATCCTCATCTGAAGAATCTAGTGAGGATGAATCTGGCCATAGGAGGAGACGGAAGAAGAAAAAGAAGAAGAAGCCTATTGAGATACATGGCTATGTTGAGGAGCCTGAGGTTGTACAACCAAAGGAAATTCTTGATTCCATCCCAGAAGAAGACTTGAAGGAAGCCCACACAGTACCACTCAGTCCTCTCTTACAAGAAAAGACAGAAATTATTGTAGAAGAGAAACCAGTTGAAGAGCGTCCTGTAGAGAGACTTGAAGATATTGATACAGCAGATGTGACAGTCCAACGACCAGCACCTTTGGGAACAGTTGATGAGGGAGAAGAAGTGAAACCAGCTTTTCCTGTTCGTCGTGTAAAGGCCCTGCCAGAAGAAGAGCAGAAGATCAAGATAAGGCCTAGAGTAAAAGCCGCAGTTTCTGAAGAAGCTGAGGTAACCATTGGAAGGAAACCTAAGGCAGAAGAGGAGGTGGAGATAAAAATATCCAAACCTATTGAAACAACTATTTCACTGCCAAAGAAGGTATCTGAAGCTGAAGAGGTGACAATTACAACCAAATCACTGGAGGAGGCAGCCAAGGAAGAAGTAGAAATGCCAGAAGAAGAGGCTCTACTGGAAGAACCAACTAAGGTGATTGAAGAAGAAGCAGAAGTTAGCATTGTCCCATCTGAAGAGGAGAGGCCTCAAGAAATTCCTCAAGCACCTGTGATAATTGACAGACCTAAAGATAAGGTAATGATACCATGTATATCATATTAATCAAAATGTTTCTAAATTTCAGTAAGTTGAAAACCTTCATTAAAACAAACTTATATGAGACTTTCTGTAAGTCATTGGTTATAATTTTAAGTACTTGAACGTAAAACATTTTCATGATATTAAGCAAAAGTATTATATAATTTGGTTCATTGCTATATAATATTTAAATTTCCTTTCAGGATGTTGAGGAAGGTAAACCTCTTATTTTGGAGTGCACATTCGCTGGTAAACCAGAACCTGAAGTTGAGTGGTACAAGTAAGTATTAACTTATATACCCCCCCCCCTCCTACTGTTTAGTTACCTTCAAAATATGCAGAAGATGTGTTTATAAAGAGAAATTACGTTATTGATGGAAAAGCTTTTAGTGCATCTACAATGATGGTACCCATGCAAACAAATTGTTGGGTGGGGCAAAGTGGGAGGGAAGCTGAATATTTTCCTCATTGGGTTTTATAATTTTTCTTGTGAATTTTTGTGGCATTTTGCAGTGGAATTGTTAAGAACCATGTGCAATGTTTTGTGGCAAATTGATGAATTATAGTTGTCCTTACACATGCCTGATTGAATCAGTAAATATTTACAACATTTCTGTACTTGGAGTTGATATTTCAAGTTTAACCTCATGTTTGAAGTGACAGTCAAGTTTCTTACATGTTGCTATCTTCCTCTGCAGGGATGGTAAGCTGTTGGAAGCTGATTCTCCTGACCTTATTCATATTCAAACTGTTGAAGAAGGAATCACGACTCTTGAACTCCCAGAGGTCTTTCCTGGACAGGCTGGAGAATATAAATGTCTTATTTTCAATGAAGTTGGAGAGGACAGTGTGACTGTGGAAGTCAATGTCCTAGGTGTGTACCGTCATTACATCTTGCAGCTTTATATGCACAGCTTGCCTGTTTGCAATGAATGATCCACTTTTTCTTTTCAAATAAATGATTTTAGTCTATATTATCACTTAAATGTTCTAAATTCCAAATATTATTATTAGTTGCTTATTTGTTGTATAATATGTAGAAATCTTTTTATTAAGTACAAAATGGCTGCATCTAGGCAACTGCAGAACCAAAGCAGTGATCTGACAAAATTTTAAGGACCTCGTCAATAACTGAGGTGTCTAAAATGAATTCAAACATTCCATATTAACAGATGGATTTTCAGTTTACAGCCTCATTGAAACTTGATTCACAGAAAATGAAATATTTCTAAAAGTGTCACCTAAGTATATTGTGGTAATAATTATCATGGGTTTAAGATTGCTTGTCCAGAGGGAATCAATAATGTGTCGGCCATTAGACATATATATCAGGTTTATCTCACCATGAATTTTGGTTCTTGCTTGATCGATCTTTTAGTGTCTTATAATCGACACGATGAAGCTGTTAGCTTTTTATTCCTCCCAGTTGTTTAAACTTAAAGTCACCAAAATCTTTGACTTAAATGGTACCTATGGGAATTGAAATTTGTTATGCTTTTATGCTTAGTAGTAGTGCTCTTCTGCAGTGATGTGTCGCTAATATGTCTGAAATAAAATTGTAAAAAATTGTTGTCTTTTCTTTCGCCAAACAAATCTTTGTCAATTTGTTGTAAATGTAAATAAATTTTTGATGCAAACATGCTCTGCTCAAATGTGCTTCTCTTGTCACTTTGCCACCCTATTTCTGTTTCTTTATAATTTAAAAGTTCTTTTACAATCTATATAATTACACTTTTGTCCATTAGCATGGCACCAGGGACTTAAATTAAGTTCCTGCTTTTAATTTAACTTTTGTTCAGTTATTTTATTTATTTTATCTTCTTCTTCTTTCTGTTAATTCTATTTTGTATTTGTTTCTTCAGTTAATTTCTGCATGAATTTCTGCACAGTTGAAATATTTTCATTATTTGTCTTATGAACTTCAAAAAGCAATACTTTTCTTTTATGTTTTCTCCTGTTTTTCATTTTTAAATTGATCATCAACTATTCACCTGCATGACCAAAAAAAGGTATTTGCATGTTACACTGCATGACTCTTCTGGTGATAATGTAAAGACTACCATCTGTGAGTATATTTTATTTTGATATCATGTTTAAACATCTAAAATGCAGTTTAAGTGTATTTTTCATTAAAACATTGTAAATGTTATGATCGATTCATGCTGATGTGATTTAGAAATTCACATCATTCAATATATCTATTTCTTAACATATTATTTCACAAAATTTGAATTTTTCAAAATGGTCACTACTCAGGTTATCCAGGGTACTGAATTATAATATCAGTAGGGTTTTGACAGACTGAGTAACAGGGGTGATTATCAGATGTATTAATATATGTTGTTTTATACATTTTAACATAGCCTACATGAGAAAAATAAAAAATCTTGACATGCTGTGTATTCCCTGAAGTGACAATTGCCTTAACAATTCTCTTCAAGGTTTAATTTGAAAACAGTTATATCTACAATTAACACATCTGGTCCCCAGATTACATGCTTCAATGAACTGTAGTTCAATGAACAATATAATGCTGGTCTTGCTCCTACTGTAGGTAAACACAAGAGAATGGGTTAGTTTGTTTTATGGTCTGTGAGTAAATAAAAGGCACCAACAAGGACAACCTCTCTGAACACAACAAAATAGCCTTGACTTCATGAATGAAACACACTGAACATAATAATGACCCATTGATACCATTGCATTACATGCCATTACATACTTGTGTATGATGTTATTTACAGTAAAATAACTATGTGCATTTGTGTAGAGCTCTATGCCATTGATTTACTAATACACCAGTAATAATTCAGTCATAATGAATATATATATGAATAAATTCATACTTGAAACCTAGCACCAACATAGACATACAGATATGTGTGGCTGATATATTAATTCCCGGATGACATTAAGTTGAACATGAAGTTCAAAGACTTCATCCTGTGTATAGTCTGTATGGAACCTGGCTCCCATAATAATTAATTAGTAATTAACTTAATGTAGTGCAGTTGTTATTCAGAGCCCAAGTTACAATTTGGCTTTTCAGTCATGGTATATTTTAATAAAACTTCAAACAAAGTTTATTACATGAATTGTAATTTGAAAAGATTAGATATTAAAACTTTCTTATCAGATTAACAACAGTTTTTTAATTATTTTGAAATCCTCACAGAAGCTAAGCCAGAAGAGAAAGCTCCACGTTTCATTGAGAAACCTCAAGCTCTGGAAGTCTTTGAAGGTGAGTTTCTGTTGGTTGTTACTAATAATTAAGGTAATTTTTTATTTGGGGGCCAGATATTTACATTTTGCCTGAGCCCATGATTCCCCACCCCTTCCCCTATTGTTGCATGCCTGTAACTAGGAACTGACAGAGAATTGACTCCTTATTTTAATTATCAAATGGGACTAGTGTATAGTACTTGATAAATAAAGATACTTGGAATTTTTTGCTTTCTAATAGATTTGGTTGGTAATACTTTTACCAAATATTTGTATCAATATTCAGGTGATGATGCAGTGTTCAGGTTTACTGTTGAGGGATTCCCTGTTCCTACCATTACATGGAACAAGGGCTGGAAGACAATTACCCCCACCCCAGAGCGTTACACCGTTCAAATTGACATTGAAACAAAGGAACACATCTTCACCGTTCATACCTGTAAGATGACAGACATCGGCAAATACACCTGTAAGCTGACCAACCCTCTGGGAGAAGAGAAATGCATCGCTACACTGACCGTCAAAGAAAAGCCGGTGGAGAAACTGGCTCTTCTACCGAAGAAGCCAAAGAAGTAAGTCATATATATAGGGTCGGATTTAAGCTAGCTATTAAACAAGCTACATCTTAGGGCCTTAAAGTATGAATGGGCCAAAGTAAATTTATGTTTAAGTAATGATTTAAAGAACAAACCTTATCATTTGGTAAGATTTAGATTTGCATAGATTTGGTATATTTTTAAAATTCTAAATGAAATAAAATTTTGACCACTGGAATATCTTCATGTTCCCAGTCACGGTCATATACGGAGTATGGTGAGCCCCATGTGAATGAGATCTTTTTGTTTTTTCCATCCATATTTTATTCATTTCATCAAATTTATGCACTTGATACAATTTCAATTCATTACTTGGTTACTTCTTCACAAGATACACATCTACTTTTGTCATTGTGTTTTTTTTCATGTGAATGTGATCTTGTTAAACCAAGCAATGCTATTTACTTTACTAAATTCTCTCTCTTATGTATTTTTTTGAAGGGCTGAGGCAGTTAAAGTCCCAGAGACTGATGAAGAAATCTATGAGATTTTGAAAGACGAGAAACCAGAGGAGTATGAGAAAATACTCCGGAAACAGGGAGTGATCAGCTACAAGGTCATCAGGAAACACATCCAGATGGTGGAGCACCGCAAAGATGAAGAAGCCGAGAAATTGGTTAGTGAATAAAAATTGCTGAAAATAGGCGTTCTTTGATTATTTTTCATAGATTTTACCCCAGCTCTACTTGACGTGGGTTCAAATGGCATGAGGGCGATATAGGGCTGCTGCAGCCAG
>JAODAF010014862.1:0-12227 GCA_027574765.1 Molpadia intermedia
TGGCAGTTACATATTACAAATTATCACCAGAAAAACAGAGTCCAGTACCAGTTCCGGCCGGAACTTTTCAGAAGTTCTGGCAAGTTCCGGTTCCGGCTGGAACTGAAAATCCAGTTCCGGTGCACCCCTAATAAGGACTTTGCAAATAGTAACATGCTATAATTTGGAGCCCCTGCATATATTAGTTCATTTCATCATGGGAGCGTTTCAAGAAACAAACACATCATATCTGAATAAACTGCAACTGTGTTTCGATCATTGTGAACTAATGGGTATTTTTGTCCAATTTTAACCTGAATTGTTAATTTAAATTACGAATATCAGTTACAAGGCTATAGCTTCCCTAGCCAAGTAACGTTAGGCTACTCGTTGTATTGTAGTACCTAAATGTAACTCATAAAAATTAAAAGATAGCACCATTTTATGTCTCATCCTCCTTAAAAAAAAACAAGAAATTCACAATGGGGAGGGGTTTCTGTGGGATGCATCCCACCAAAATCCAGTTGGGATGCCTGTGATTCTCAAGTAGCGGTAAAAAATAACAAATACAAAAAGCAAGAAATCCCACCAAAATCGGGTCAAAAGTTCTAAGCTTTTAAAAATGTTCCCTCTTTGTTTTTTTTAATCGTGCAAAATGTGTTCATAAGCATTCAGATGCGATTTGAGGTATAATAGGTCCTGATAATTTGCTGATTGGGATGAGACACAATGCCATATGCTCCAAATGTTTTTGGCCCAAATTTTGTTTAGACCCAAATTAGTATATGGGCCCAAATCTTCAAAGTGCTGTAACTACACAGTCATAAGTTGGATTGTATTTAAACTTGGTGTAGTGTTGTTGGGTGATAGTGGGTATAGGTGGGCCATATGGGCCCAAAATTTGTTTAGACCCAAAATGTATTTTAACTTGTTTAGAACCAAACTTTTTTAGACCCAAATTAAATTAGTATGGGCTAATTTTTCTGTTATGAAGTCACAATTGGTTGAAACATACATGGACCTTTGGCCCTTCCAAAGTTGATTTGATATGAAATATGAACCTTAAAACAGGATTCCTCTGGGCCGGAATGCTGCATGCATATTACATACAACATGCCTACTGTATGTACAATGTACAATTGTCATATTTTTTACACTTACAATATTGTATTTATTTCTTTTTCAGAAAATGGCATTGACGATGAAGCTTTCCGGCTTTTAAATGATGAGGTAGAAGTTATACCACAATTATTCCCGCAAATCGGAACAAGGCTCAAGTTCAAACAGAAATACAATAGTTATCTTGACCAGGTACATTAATTTAAAACTCATTTTCTTGTACAACACGCTGTGTCATGGGTCTGCTGTGTTGTGTATGCAATAACCTTGTTATTGGTGGGAGTGTAGAGTTGATGAAACACCTAAGAGTTGTCCACAATTTAATTCAAGGTGGCTTATTCAAGTACCCGATTACATGCAACCAAATGGGTTGCTTTCGCACATTTCAATATACATGGTCTTTCGAATACACCTTAACAGAGAACACATTGTTCAATTTGATCTTAATAATGAGGTACTGCATCATGTCAACAATGATGGAAATGAAGGAAATAATATTTCAGATTCAGATCAGGAATCCGACGCAGAATTGGATGAACAAAATCCAGGGATAGAACGCGGAATGGATGTTGACATCCCTGTACTTGATATGGAAGACATTAGAGAAAAATGTGCTAAGCTAGTATGCAACTTAAGAGCATCAAGTAGTATTACATCCACTACTGTCACCAAGGTAACAGAGTTAAACTCTGAACTATTTCATGATGTCATGGAATATCTTCGATACAAGACAACTTCTGTTATTGTCAACTTAGGAATTGACCCACAAAATGAAGTGCTGCAGGATCTATTAAATGACATTAAGGAGCTTGAAACACCTTTCAAAAATATAGACTCTGAACATAAATTTGTGAAGTTTCTAAGAGAGTCAAACAAATTTATTGAGCCAATTTCTCTCCCCCTTGGGGTAGAATATGTGCAAACAACCAATCCAACAACAGGTGAAGTCCGACAGAAGCCAATCCAAAAGACATTCCAATATGTACCTATTAGACCTATGCTTAAACTTATTCTGGAAAGTCCTGGTGTAATGGAAAGTATTCTGGAGCACCATAATCAACACACAAAAGATGGTTTATTAAAGGACTTTCAAGATGGAGATTACTGCAAAAACCATCAGATATTCAAGTGTCGGTGTCAGATATTAACATTTTAGTGAGGACTTGTACATGTTTATGCATAATAGAACCGAGATGTATGTAATACATGTATGCGTGTGTGTGACACTTCTTGTATGTACGATAACTCAACATGGGATATTATGTATCATCACCATACTTGGTGGAAAGGTGGCCCCTGTGGAGTAGATGAAGCATATTGTTTTTGGCACTCCTATCATAAATATTAATGAGGTCAAATGTCAGAAAATTAAAATTGGAATAACTCTACAACTCTACGCTCGTTGGAATTTCTTCAAACTTGTAGTATACTTGTATCAGTGTTTGCACTACTGTATCATTTCACAATTGGAAGGGAATGTCCCTCTCTGTGAATTATTTTGGGAGGGATTTGAAAAGAAAAAGAGGGAGTTGCATATGGCCACATTGAACAGTTCCAAATTTTTGGGAGACAATGTCCCCTCCTTGCTTTCTTTTTTGGGAGGGATTTTTTTATTTTGGGTGGAGAATCCCTCTATCCCTCCTCTTAATGGAAAACGCTGACTTGTATATTGATAGCGGACACATTTGGACCTTGTGGGCCCATTTTTTTTTGGAGGGGGGGAGATTTTAATTTTACCCCTATGGGCCAGAATTATGATTGCCCAAATTTTTGTTTTAGTCCCAACTCTTTATTGGGCCCAAAAGTATTTTGTGTTACCCAAGATGGCCAAAAGAATTTTGGTTAGTTATTGATAGTGAGTCCAGGCCCCAAATGTTAATAGAATCATGCACAGACACATTATCTGGACTTGATCAATGAATACTGTAGCAAGGAAGTTAACCCAATGTATGCCTGCATTTTGGTTATTTCTGCATGTTACCTCAAATAAAGAATGCTTTGTTTCATTGAATCTTGATAGGATATTGCAAGCATTTTGAAGAAAGATCCAAGTGGGGAATTTATTATCCGTGAGATTGAAGAGAATGGTCTACTGAGTGGTACAACCAGATGTAAGATGGTTCGAATACTGGTATCAGACTTGATCCCAAAGCACGGCCCAAAGTAAGAATGTTTTTCAATATATGTAGGCTTTTTGAAGCCAAGACATTGCTGATTGACCTTTTGGATGGCTAAGGTCATAAACTGAAACATATTTGTGGTTTATGCATCTACACTGTGAATTCAAATAGCCAACGGTTAAAGGAACTGTTGTGTTGCAACATAACCATTTTTCATATGAGACAAGTTACAGTAGATGAAAATTGTTTTTTTAAGTTTGTAGGCACAAACGTTGAAAACGATGTAGGCATTCAAGGTCACATATACAGCAAGTAGTATAGAGGTACCTTCTGTGCAAAAATTAAATTGGTTTATTTTGAGGGGTTCATCTGGCCGGTTTAAACCAGGAGCTTTCAAAGGTCATGTACTGTAATGTGAAATACACATAAAATACCTATAGACATTCATTGTAGGACTGCCCAAGTGCCCATGATATTAAAGAAACACCTTCATAATATTTATGGCCATTAAAAGAGATACTGCTATTAATCGCAAACCAATCTAAGAGTTTAGTAAATGGCACTAGCGATTAATCGCGTTGATAAAATCATTGAAGTTTATGCGTGGCTACCTCACAGCAAAATAAATCCAATCCATTTACATGCAATTTGGACAGTCAAGCAAAAAATATCACTACAAGTTCTATGAAAGAAGGATTTGCACTCCAACATCTATGGGATGGCAGCGATTAACTCGCGACACAATGGAAGGGTTAGTATTGCAACATAAAATGACGATCGCATTAACACACTTCTTTAAATCGGGTGGCTAGTTCAGTACAAACAGCTGAAGAATTATTGTATTAGCGTTTCTCAAATGGAATTTGCTTTACAGTACATCAATGAATGGTCCTCTAAATAATTAACTGTACCCTAGCTTGTTCAAGTTCAATGAGTGGCCGTTGCATATATTGATTTCAGAAAGTTTCTAACACAATTGTTGCCATGATACACAAAAAAGATTTAATCCCATTGTTAGCATTTTAACTTAACCTAAAGTATCGTGAAAACCACTTCAACACAGATGGAACAACCACCAATTATTGATTTGAGTTAACGCAAATAACTGTGATCAAAGAACTAGTCTGAAAGAACTAACGTTAGCCTACCTAGCAATTATATTTTACAACCGTGACAGGCCACAATGCATAACAAATATAGATAACATTGCTTATTCACGGCAGGCAGGATTTACTCTAGTCCGATCTTATTTTGGGCAGCTTTACTTTGCCTACGATATTATCATATTCTCCCAATCTTTTTTGAACCTTGTGTGTAGTTTCAGGAAATATTAAATCACATTGGCTATCCTAACACCACACTAATTCAATGGCAAATAAGCCTAGCCTGTAACGTCGGAACTTCGAAAATATGTGACCACTGTAGTGTTAGCACACTAATTCAATTGGGTAAAATAAGCATAGCAATGTAACGTTGGACTTGAAAGCTCACTGTTTGGAAGTTGTGTAACAGTGTATTGCATGTAAGGCTAAAAGATACTGCCATGGCTACTTCTTTACTAGTAGTGGAATCAAAATAGCACATAGCATATAAATGTCCAGTGTATTTTTGTAAAGAAAAGTTTTGCTAGTCTGCTATAGTGCATACTGTGAATTAAGTTTTCATTATCGTCCATATCATCATGTGCATAAAACACAAACAAATTTGATTTGCTGTTATACGTTACAATTTCATGACTCATTTAAACATAGTTAGAACATTTTAGTGACTTTTGATGAAAGGCTGCAAAAGCTTTTTTGCTTTGTTTCACCTGGTATTTCAAATGCTGATAGCAGGAGCAGTGAGTAACACACTTTCGTGTAAACGTTTTGTAATTTTATTAAATGTTGACAGCCTTATGGGTAACTGCTAATTTAGCATTAATGACAGTGTATATTTCTACGCGATTAATCGCCAAAAATATGCGATTAAATGATTAATGAATTAATCGCAAATTGACAGCCCCTACCACTTAGCGGGAAAAACAGGTTTTTCCTGCCGAGAGATCAACCCTGATGCATTCTATATTCTAATGAACTTTTGATAAGTTAGGATACAATAGCTCGCTTGGACCTGCCCTTTAATACTTTACCACAACTGCAGCAGTGTTTCCACATTTCAAAAATGAATTTCCCGAATGTCGCCCCCAAATTTCCTTAAATCCAATGGTCATTTCCCGAAATTAATTTGGACCATGATAGCGGAGGGCGTGTTCAGCACTCACTGCACAATGCCACGCAGGCCCGTACGCATGATTTTGCAAAGGGGGGGGGGTGTTCCAATAGTTGGTAATTAATATGTGTCCTGCATGGGGCAAGGGATTTGAGGAAAGGCGGTACTCCCTCCCCTTTCGGAAATTTTGTCCATAGTTAAGTGTGCTAAGATTAAAAATGGTGCTATATTTTAGTAAAGAATTGTTCATTTAGGGGGTGTGGGGGGTGGCAAAAAGGTACGGCTCTGAGAGCCGCCGAAGGACCCCAGCAGGACCCTGAGGGACAGTGCTACTTGGTTGAAATGGTGGACTGAGGGAGGTTGATCGAGGCCCCCGAACTGAAAGAATTTGACTGGTAATGGGGAATAAGAGCCATTCCATCATACCACTGCACTACAAAACCGATTAACTAACTAAAGAAAAAAGATGGATAAAGGACGCGAAGCGAATATTTGTGAGTTATATTTAGGCAAAAATGTTGCAAAATTATGTATTTTGTGTACATCGTTCATGATCAGACTAAATCGAACGTCTAAACACCTCAGTGAGGCCAATATGAAATTACGGCGATATGGAATATAAACAAGGCTGAAAATAAGAATTCATGGACCAGGGGCCACTTTTGGAAAAAAGGTGTCCCCTGGTTCACGGGGTTTTCAGTGGAACCAGGGGCCACTAGGGGTGGACCAGGGGCTAGTAGAAAATGTACATAATTCCAATAAGTAGGTTACAATAACTAATACTTATATAATATATACCTGATGTATTTGGCGCCAAAAAACGCATTAACCCAGTCCTGCCAGTTTTGTTTTGGTCAGATTTATATGCACCCTGGGGCCTCTCCCCAACCCCAGACCACCCATCAACCATTTTCTCGACTCCTCCCCAGTTATACCTACCACACAAATTCATGTTAGTAGTGAAACATGGATTTGAAATCCCAAATACATTTGAAAAATGTTTTTATGCAGTTTTTATAGTTTTAGTGTTACGATGAAGCGAACCAAAATTTATTAGGCCTAATCCTATTGTAAATTGAACCTAAAATGAAAACTTTATTTCAATAACAGAATAGTGATGCAAATATAAACATGCACAATTGCAATCTTTTGATTTCATCCCAGTTTCACTTTCAAAAATTTAAGGAAACACGTCGAATCTTTCAGAATTTAGGCCTAGCCTAGGCCTATATTAGTACATAATGTATTCATGTGTTAGGGTAGTAACGTTAGTGCTGTCGCTACGGCTGCAGTAAGAAGTAAGAAGAGAGTTCTAAGTAGCCTAAGAGAGTTGTGTATTACGTGAAAATAATTTGTTCTCTTTCAAATCGATGAAATTAAAATAATGCCCAAAACAAGTGTCGTTAAATGTGAACTAGAAACGTTACTGGAAAGAAACGTTTAAGTGTAACCAATGGCTTACAGAATTCAGCTGTTGTGTGCGGTTCTACTAATAAGTGCCCGACAGTGCCCGTAGGGAAATAAATGCCCGTTGTATGTAAGAAAAAGTGCCCGCTGTAGGACCCGTTGTGTGAACAGTATATTCACTATACTGTATTATATCTACATACACAGCACTAATTAACGTTAGTTACCGTGCACTGAGAGTGCGTGTTATTGTAAAACTGTGTGAAAGCTTGATCATTTGATAATACGTGTGATATTCACCGTACAATTTTCAGACAGGTTTAACGTAAGTTTAACTTGAGATTCAAAGTGAAATAAGAACGAAAGTAAGTAAATTTTAAAAATAAGAATAATTAAAAATATGCAGTTTGTACAACGGGCGCCAGTTGAGTTAAAATACTGTCGCCCGTTGCCAATTTTTTACCAGCTGCACGGGCGCTAGTGGGATTGGCATGTACAGTAGCAGATAGGCAAGAAACCTCCCAAGATTTACTGGGTTTGTTTTCTATAGTGGTTGGGATATATCGTGGTGTAGCATTTGATATGCCGTTCAATTAACCTACTGCTATTCATGACATAAACATGTTTTTGATTCAGATTGCTGAGAAACCCCTTCTCCCCGAGGCCGCTGCCCAGTTATTCACAGCAGTTCTAAGGGGACTTAGCATCCATGGACAGTATGAAGCCGTCAAAAATCCACTTATCATGAGAAGCCTGCAGCACTATGAAATACTGGTGAGTGTTCCGGGGAGTAGGCTGTTGATGCAATCACAGCCATCAAAAACTTCCTTGTCGATTTGTTAGAAATGCTGAGGTGCCTTCGCATGGACGTGTGAAAACATGGTTTTTCCCTCGTCCGTGACTAAATTAGTCCTGCTCGTATTTGAATGGTTACTTGTAGGTTACGTCCTAGTTTTAGGAAGTATCACTTAGGCACCTTATGTCAAATGCAGAGAAGGGAAATTTATAGAAACATAACTTAATGAGAGAATTAAACAATGATGTATGAAGTTTGTCAAAATGTTGTCTGATGGTAGTCTTGGTTGTCATTGAAGGTTAGTGTTGAGGTCTGTTATGTCATCTTCATTAGTCAGAGGGCAGTGTTCAGTGAAGCATGATTCAGATGTACTATATTTACAATAGTAGTGATACAGCATCTAGTAGTTAGGGCTGTCAACGAATACCGAGTATTCGTTCGTTTCTTAGTGAAAACGAATAGTAAAATGGCTATTTTAAATATTCGTAAATGCCGGCCAAAATCATCGGTAGCACTTTCGTACACCTCGAAAACAAATCTTATTATTAGAAATGTTGTTTGAATAGAAGTGAACAAATAAGTCATGCTAATTAACTCCCAGTGGTCCAGGACCCAGCCACATACACAAAAGGAAGCTTATACTGTAGGATTACACAATCGGCGATCACATTTTGCATAACATCTTGTTGGTTGGTTAGCCATCAATTACGCAAACAAAAGAAAGATTATTGCAATACCCATTCAGTGATAAAATTTAGCTTAACACCTTGGTAGCTACGCAAACAAAAGAAAGATTATGGGATGTGTTACGGTTCACAGCCCCTCTAAAGCCTGACTTTCAACTCAGA
This sequence comes from Molpadia intermedia, assembly GCA_027574765.1. NCBI lineage: Eukaryota > Metazoa > Echinodermata > Holothuroidea > Molpadida > Molpadiidae > Molpadia > Molpadia intermedia. Next base: position 8,481 of record JAODAF010014862.1, read on the forward strand.
GATTGCCATTTTTAATACAGGAAGGAAGTGACGGAAAGCCGTGAATCATGATGTGGTAAAGTGATTAAAAATGTTTGTCTTGTCATCCTTTCAGTACTGGTGTGTTCTTACAGTATTTTCTTATTTTTCAAGTGACTATCAAACATTTAAGTACGTACCACAGAGAAACCAGGAAGGTCTTACAAAATGCTTCATGCATGTACGATATTCCTTATGTCACTTGTCTAACTGTATCCTTATAAATCCATATTAAACAGTAGCACAATTGCAGAAAACCATTCAGGCGACTACACGTGCCTGCACATATACACAATATACTGTAGCATGATTATAAAGCCCCACCCAACATACTGTACATTTCTTGCACTGTAAATAGCATGTGGAATTTCCCGCTCATGACGTCATGTAACCACGAGAGGGGGTTCATGAATTGATCAATTGGGAGACACGCTAGCTGACCACACCGTACCCATCGAATGTTTATTCTTTCATTCTACTACATCTAAACATGTTAATTGTTATGCAAGGTATCAAATTACCTGATGACTGAAATGATTCAAACTAATTGTGTACATATACTGATATTTTAGACTTCCTTTCGTGTGATTCCAGTATGTTAATTCAATAAACTTTTACGAAATGATTTTCAGCTAAGTTTTCATTGTTTATCACCGCTGAATAAATCCTAATACATTTGGCTGAACAAGCAGTGCAAGGGCCGTAACGTTACGTATCGTAACTACAGCCTAATTACATTTCACTGTTAGTGTATAGCAATGTCCTACTACACAAATTCCATAACTACTTGAAGGTTCGGTTATCTTTGAATATTGAATCTATTGGGGGGTGGCTGATATCTGACTGGGTGCAAACATTGAGATAATACATTTGTTATACATTCTTCCTTTAGATTAAGTTAGGGAGGACACTTTGGATCATGCTGTTGTGTATAAGGAACCGCAAGTACCTTAAAATTTATTTAAGCTTAATCCTTAGTCTTCCTTCTTACATTTGCGCTAAATTGGTCTTTGCCGATGCGGGTTTTCACATTTTAGGCTGGTATTAAATCACGCTTAGAGAAGCCGCGCTAAGCCGTTATTATCATACCTTGAAAAGCGCAAAAGATGGTCAATAAATGTCAGTGATAATTCCGTGATCGTTCCCAGGCCGTAAATATCATGAAGCAAGATGATATTGCATTTTCGCGAAAATTAATATTCGGTATTCGATTGAATACTAAATAACCAATAGCGAATAGTCAAATATTAGAAAATTGACAGCCCTACTAGTAGTCTAGGGGTTCTCATTCTCAATGAATTTCATATGATCAATGATGCTTATCACCTATCAAACTTGGTGAAGCATATTTACTAGTAGTGAGACCCCAAATCACCAGTTTTCATTCAATTTCTTTTATAAACAGAGACCTAAGTTTGAGTCAGTAGAAGTGGTTCTGAAAAGCCTTCCTGATGCAAACCCCAAAGAAATTGAATTGTTCATGAAGAAATTCATTTTCAAGATTCCGAACATCAAACCACTTCCGGACAGAAAAAAGAAAGATGCCTTTAAGAAGCTGGTGAATGGAGTCATTGAGGTAGGTTTGATTTGTAACTGGTTGTATGCTAATTGCAAGAAATTGGGTTGGGATCAGTTCCAAGTGAAACAATCATCAACCAATCTGCCACGAAGGATTTGGAAAATATTCAGTTTTGTATTTTATCGTCATCAATTAATCAATCTCATTTTAAAAATTGACTTCTTTAATATTCCTTGCTGAGATGTTCCTTTCTTACCAGTTGTTTGTCATTTTAATTTCAATGTTATAACTTATCTTATATTTATTTCAAAGGTAAATTCAGCGTGTATTTAAAATTTAAAATATATTTATTATTATAATAGAATAACAAATTTTGAAATATACTACTGTAAGTACTGTTTTCAGTTTTGTGACTTCTTTGTATCTATTAACCTACAGAAACCTGTTGGTGAAAGATTTAAGAGAGAAGTGCACATCAAGAACCTTCCTCGGCTGTATAGACCACCAAAACTGAAAACAAACACAGTTGACATGGCAACATCCAGTGAAGAACTAGCTCTCGTCTCACTTTTTGCTGACAAGTGACCCGGCTTAAAAGTTCTGTGATGTCATTGAAAGAGTGAAGCATACAAAGTGTGGCTAATGCAGCAGTAATGAAGGACAGATGAAGCTATTTGCAGTAGACACTGCGAAATTGGGCGAAGTACTAAGCTGTGCTGTCATTCTCCGCTGAGTCTGGCCTGATGAAGTACTTGCTGCAAAATCTGATGAAGAACTAAGCTCTGGTATCTCTCTCTGCTGATAAACGAGTCGGGTCTGATGAAAGGACTTACAGTAGACGCTGCAAAATCCGGTGAATAACTAAGTTGTGTCGTCATTCTCCGCTGATAAACAAGTCTGACCTGATGAAGGACTAGACACTGCAAAACCTTTGTAGTGGTTATAATGTCGATAAAACCACATAAGGCGCCAATACACTTCTTGCGAACCAGTCAATGCTTGCTCTGCCACTAAGTTAAGCGTAATGAATGTTATCACATGATAATATGTAGTGGTAACATGGTGTTCTTGAATACTAACATTATGGCCTTATCATGATTCTTACAGTATTATGATGTATTTTGCATCGGTGATGGGTTGAAGTTGAAAAATTAGATTGTTACTGTTGAGATAAGTACATGATATATAGGATATCCTTCTGGTCTAGCAGTATCATGAAAGGGTTGAGGGGCAGATTTGTAATATTAGCAATAATTTATAGAAAGTCTGTGTAGTACCATTGTTTTCTTTTTGCCAGTGCATATTATAGCCTTTGTAGCCATTTATCCTGAAATACCCCAAAGACAGACCCGTCATTATTGATCAGTTGACAATTGTTTATTGTAACAATGAAGTTTTTGTCAGCGAACTCTTTATCCTCAAGGTAAGTTGCTCTATCCATGTAGAAGCACTGTTTTACTTCCGCTATTAGTATTCAATGACTTCACGTTGTTAACATAATGAGATAAATTATCTTTCTGTCAAATACTCCTATTAAAGTCTCCATTTACTTGCCCACTAAATTGGATTTTTTAATGATCTCCCCCCAGCCCCTAGATACAAGTTTTCAAATGACATGTGCTACTGCCACATATGAAAACTGAAGAGTTGTATTTTTAATTTCACCCAAAGTAACATACCTTTTAGAGTTGGAAGGGGAAAAAGGCCACCCCTAAAAAATCCATCCGCCTTTGAAAATTCCGTTCTGTCATGAAATTGATCTCTATATTAAAATCACGTTCAATCAACAAGTACTTGCACTTTGATTAGTCCTCTTCTATATCCAGGTCAAAAAAAGAAAAAAAATCCATCACGAATAGGGAGGGAATCTGGGTGGCTGAACACTGAAGCTAATGGGGGGGGGTATGGTACGAGAACAAACAAACATCATAAGTCAATGAAATTATCATTATGAGATATGACTTCATGATATCAATGTGATATTTCCACAAGTGGACATCATGAGTAAATGATGTCGATAAGTCGGATAAATTACCTCAACAAACAAACATGATGTAATCATGATGACATAATAGTAAAATAATAAATCTCAACTTTATGAGCTCTACTTTTTGGAGATCTTATCATTACTTAATTGTCAAAACAAGTTATCTCATCGTGACATAAAAACGTGACGATTACTTGTCTAGAAAGTCGATCACATCGTTATT
>JAODAF010014972.1:0-12224 GCA_027574765.1 Molpadia intermedia
GTCTGGGGAATCTTGGGTTACGTCAGGTTCTAGTTCCTTGCTGCAATGGCTTTCACCGGATGAGTTACGATAGCTTATTCGGTAGAGCTTGTGGCACGTAATGCTACAAACGCAGGTTCGAGTCCTGCTCGTGCTCAATTTTCCCCAACATTCAAAAAAGGCAAGGTGCCAGTACTTGGGTAGAATTTCTCATTAATATATCGACTAAAAAATCTGCAAATAAATCATTCAGTCATTCATATATTTACATTAATTACCGTTGCAAGAACAGTAATATCATTTTAATAAAAGGAATATAAATAGCTTAATGCAAAATCTCAGTGACTTGCTATCAAAAGCTTTAATATCACTGTTCGGAGGACAGCCTCATGATTTGGCCTCAAGTTGTGACCAGCAGTATGATGGTTAGTTAAACAGAACTGTAATCATCCGTGACAACCAAATCAGTCACACCTTCGCTTTTTTTTTAAATTAACGTTCCATAATTCGTGAAATATTCACCGTGTAAATTAGAGCATTGCCACTTCAAATGACCATGGGCAAAAAACATAAATCAAGGTAGATACTGCTGAATTAATATCTGATTTCGAGAACGGACAACCTTATTAACCATCGGTGTAGGTAATAGATGTAAATGAAGACGTTATTTTCAGAATATAGAAATAGGACACTGACAATCTATAATTCAAGTGTCGTACATATGATAACTACGGAACGATTATTTTACTTTACCACAAATATGGGTGGAGAAATCCGTGAGGACTCCGAAGAGCTCCGTGTGTAATTTTGGAACCATTAGTTGTAAAATTAGCTTTGTAGGACGTTGTAACATATGCTCTCCGAATTTCTCCATATAAACCAGAAGGATATTCATAGATGGTTCCAATGCAGTGTACATTGTTTGCCAGTTATGTTATGGTAACACCAACATGTTCACATATTAGGAATTTTATGCTAAGCTTTGCCCACTCATATATATGCATGTTAGAGCTACACAATACAATATGGACCTTGTACAGATCTACGATCAACATATGTGTCAAACCTATAGTCATCCAACGTGTGATTTTTAAACTTAGTGTTAAGTAGTTATTGTGGGAATATATTACACACCAATAAATGAGACTTGTCACAAAAATAGGGTTCGTCTATTATCCATAAACATCATACGTATACAAAATACCACATCTATCTATCATTCCTTTCTTGATATATCGTGTTCACTAACATCTAAACCCATAACCAACATACATGCCAATGCATCTACCATTCCCTTCTTGAGATATCGTATTCACAAGCTCAACGGTCACACACATAACACACACACACACACACACACACACACACACACACACACACACACACAAGTTATCATGACATTCAGTCCTAGGTAACATTTGAACTATCCTTTGTATTTGACTCCGGACTCTAACCTTGACAACACAATTTGTATTCCTTTCGAGGACATTTTGTTTCCACTGACTTTTCCGAGGACCTTGAAATTATTTTTTCAGGTCCTCGGATGATTAGTTAAACAAGTACATGAACAGATTTGACTGCCTATGATCCGATACAGTAACAGAAAACATGCCTTCAGCTTTAGTTAAATGGACCTGACGTCAGGTTCTCCTGTACCAGTTATACGTCATGGGAGGGGATGGGGGGGGGGGGGAATTGGTCATCATCAACGTACCCAAAAATATAGCACCATTTTGTAAGTTACCTAAAAATTATCTTTTTTCTAAAAGATGGAAGGTCGCCAAATCACATTCGTCGGGTTGACCAGTCAAACGCACCTATAAATTAAATAGTTACCATACTGTGGTTCAAATATATTTCGTGTGTACATGTGTGACTACATGACAACTTTATTTTTTAATATAGTTATAATAAACTTGAAATAAAATAAGGTCAACAGCTCCTGGAGTTTAATATGTTTTTAGAACGCGTATAAGCAAACTATATAAGCTAGACGTATATAACCAGAAACTCGGAAGAAACTCATTCATACTGCTAACGAACAAGACATTGGAATTGCCAGGAAATGACAATGGTGGGGGACATAATTTTCAGTTGTCCGCTTTTTGGAAAGAAGCATTAGCGAAAGTTAGTTTACCTGTAGGATAAAGTTTGGCAGAAATGATTTCATGTTCTGTCCTCAAATGCCCGTATTCGGTAGTCGGGAGATTGCCATAACGGCCTCTTAAAACAATGATATTCTTTAATTTCCGGTAGATTTAAATTTGTTTCGATTTTCTTATTAATTGGGCTAAATTTCCAGATTGCCTTGAGGAAATTAATGTTTAATTCTGACGGATACTGCTAAACAGGTGAATTCAGCTATGAGGCCGTAGGGGTGGTAGAGATCACTGTACCATCAAAGTAAAGCTAAGTATTTACCTTAACCACTTTAATTGAGTTATAGCTAAGGTAACCTAGTTTCTGAAAACATTGAATATATTGATTACGTAGTGATTATAAAATTAAAATAAAAGAATTGGTCGAGTATCATTTAGCATAATATGCTGCACAAATATGCTAAATGTGGAATTACAGGATTTGGCACAAACGTTAACGCAACCAACAAAATATAAAACAAAAGAAAATTATAAATTAATACTTGGGTATGTTTTTGATTGATAAACTAAAATATTAACCTACATACTTAGAAAAGTCAGTATAGATAAACTTACTCCAAATGAGTCGCTTGGAATGTTACCATGATAATATCCTCCAAACGACTTATTTAGAGTAAATTTACAAACTGAGGTTCCTGAGTACATTAATGTATAGACCTGGACGCCGTCCAGGCTATAATACGGTTATGTGACCTGGCTTAATATCATGCTTAAAGTAAACGATCGAAAATCACTAGTCTGTCATCAGCGACTACTCTTTTATTAAACGAACTTTAATTTTCTAGTAACAAATTATCATTCCAAAACGAATAACATTTCACTCGATAAAAGTGCAATTCATAGCACTCTATTCTCATTTATACTTTAAAGGATTCAAGGATCGAGGGATACATAATATTTGCATGAGCACCGAATTTATTTTTAAAATCGTTTTTAATTTTGTCTAAGTATTGATTCCACTGCAATTTTTATAAGGTCATAACAGCTGATTTCAATGCTTTAACATTATTGATAACACATGGAACAATAACAGCTGTTAGGTCATTACTGACGTCATCGCTACCAGCTGGATAGTTAATAATCCACAACCAAACAGATCTTGTCACGTAGCCGCGACATTGCTTATTACTCTTGGTGCTAGTAACACATGATAACAAAATCTTAGAAGTATAGCAAAATGTTTATTCAATTCAAATCTTATAACATAGAGGATGAGTTATTGTCAAATTCAGGTTAAATGAACCTCTTGTCTTCTTTTCTGATCGATACAACCAGACCCATCTGTCAAATCCAATATCATCTACACTTTGATCAAATACAATTTTATGTACTATATTAAACCATAACGTTTCATGTCATCCCGTTTTTCTTTCAATATATTGTATATCCGGATAGATACATTCACTTGCTTCGCTGCGCCATCATCCGTTTTTATTACTCATTTCAAATAGAACTTTATAGCTTAAAAATATGTAGATATCACCATGTGCAATTTTTTAGATTCAAATCTGCAAAACGGAAATGTCACGAAAATATTAATCAGTGTGATATACAAGTCTTACGACGCCGTTGTGATCTCTAATCGTTTCTTTCCAATATTTTTTGCCAGAGTAAAGAGAAAATTAAAAGAAAATGCGTTATGATACAGTAGAGCCAACAATATATGACATTGAATCATTCGAACCATAAACGGCGCGTCGGTGGCAAAATGCTTAGTTTGTCTCAAAATTAGCCTCCCGCCATTAAAGAACATTGATTTATGGCGCGAAGAAGGACATGGCGATTAATTAAGCCTTAACCGTTACTTGGTGTAGCGTTATTTCCTCAATATCTGTTTTACTTTTCATTATTTAAACAATAATAATTCCAAAAGGTAGACCTTGGTGGTTTCCTTCAACTGATTTTCGCTTTCAATCAATCTCATATTAGTATCGCTTGATCGCTTTTAACAACCATGTCATTATAATTTAAATTATAATATTACTGACAATATGTTTGCCTTAGAGGTTAGTACATCAAAATATCAAAATAAACTACGTTTAAAAGTAGTAAACTAACTTTAAGTTAATAACGTTTATTTTAATTTGAAGTAGACATTGATAGATGCTTCTCTATCTTGTACAAAACATCGAGATGGTATGACATTTTCTTACCATTTGCGAGATATACAACTTTAAAGTTACATCAGATGATTCCATTTCTTAATACACGACATCATGGTTAGAAGAAGTCTTACTTATCTTAGTATATAAGTAAAAACTAAATACAGCAAAATTCCAAACACTAGTTAGACGTCATGACTTCCTCAGTTACGTGTTCCCACATGAAACAAAACTATCAGACACTTGCAGACGGAATATTATTTGAGGTAATCATTAGCTTCTCGTAAATAAATGATATTGATAATTACTGGAGAGATATTGGTAATTACTGGGGTTTTATCTCCTTGAAGGTGATCACAATTGCATCATTTCAAATATTTAGTGACCGATTTGTTTGTCTTTCGTGTATATGAAGATAAAAGAGGAAAATAATTAACCTTGTTCTTCACTTACATGCATATTTAAAGTTGATCAGATTTTTTTTACGAAAAATAATACCAAAGAAGTAATAATTACCATTCAGAATCGAGTTGATAGATTGCATTTCTCTTTCCATATTTTAATGGTATGTAGTGTTAAGGATTATCTTTATGATATACATTTGACACCTGACGTAAATAATACTTCTTACATGACAGATGGTACTGTCTACTGTAAGAAAAATGCTTACGATCTTCTTGCACAACTCGCCACCGATTTTCGCCCAAGATGTGCGAATGATTTCACCAAAATGAAACATACCCCAACTTGATATAAATACAATTATTTTTTGGTATGCCTAATAAATATGAGGTGGAAGTGCAAATAAGGCTCTTCAACTTTTCACCTTTTTCAACGCAATCGATTAACACGGTATATAATAACTTTTTCACCTGCCGTTGTTATTACCGTATGACAAAATACAAAAACTTACAAGTAGGCTTAAATAACAAGAAATTGTTTGGAATATAATTGTTCAAAATATATATTAGGCTGCAGAAATAAAATATTATATTTTAGGTGATATATTATAGTTTTGAAATATATATATATATATAGGCCTATATTGTTGTTAACATATAAATTGTCTTTTATCTTGCCACGTGTTATGTACGGACCTACAGGTCTAACAGGGTTGAACATTGAACTAAACGGACACCAATATGAACATACGCTATGGTATACGAACATATGGCGAGCAGGACATGTTAAGACCCACAAGGTGCATTGTCCTATATGATTCATAAAATATCATCGACTCTCTGCTGATTACATGGACAGAACCTCTCATTCATCAAATGTAGATATCATAATGTATTTAAAGTTTATATAATTCCTATGTTTAATTTCTAGTATGTCTGTAACAAACATGTTACCTACATTAATCATGTAGTAACGTGACAGATGCGTGTGGTGTATATATACGTGGGCTTGAATGATTTATAGTCCACGGACTGAGCTAGACGATGTCAAATTACAAATTAAAGGTCAAAGGGATTTCAAAATGTGTCTTTTATGAGTGTGTTTATTCATTTTAGAATGAAGTAAGATCCTTAAGTATCAATTCCAGTATTGAATATTCAATATTCAATATTCGGTATTATAAAAAATAGTGCGTGCCCTTGGTGTTAGAATAATGTGTTATATATCACTTCGTGATGTAGCTTATTATTCCTTACCCTGCTTAACTTCACAAAATACTTTACATTTCGATTCTACGTTGTCAATATACTGTACTATAGACTGAAAATTAAATTATAATTATATTACCCAAGATTTTCGAAGTCTCATAACGTAGCAGTATAATGTTTTTTTTTTCTATACACTCTTTAATAACGTCAAAGAGTGAAAATCACTCCAATGAAGTGCTCCAGTGATCACTCCCAAGAAAAAAGAGTTTTAACTCTGAAAAGAGCGAACTATTAGAGTAAATACTTCACTCTTTTGCGAGAGTGTTCTTTGGACTTTGAAATTAGAGTGTAGCCTATAGTTAGACTAGTCTAACCATGCTCGCATTCTTCTCCTATGTCGTGGAAGGCAAATGTAACCATGACGTACTTTAGTAAGTAATTTTAGCTTTATGAAACCCCAAGAACGACAGATGAATGGCGTTCTAATGCCAGTTAATATGTAATACAATCGTGGCCCATCCGTTAATTGAAATGAGAAATGATAATTAAAATTACGTTCTTCGTTTGATTATTTGATTTCTGATCTTTGCTTATTACTTGACAAGTATAATAGTATAGTATAGTAGTCTGGTATAATTACTAGATGTTTTATTTTCTATATAAGTTGTGAATAACAAAAACACGAGCCAAATGGAACGCATCATTAGTGCTTAAACAATAAACATTACAGTACCTTAATTGTTTATACGTCCATCCAGCAATTCCAAAAAACAATAAGGGCGATTCATAAGAACATAGAATAACCAAAATGCGGAAATTCAAAATATGAAACAGTATAATATAGGTTAGGTTACCTTTGTTATTTGGAAGTAATACCAAATAGCGGTATTATTGCCGCAGCGCAGAAAGAAAGCTTATTCAATAAAATGTTTTCATCTTGTTTGTGAGTAATTGCTAAAATAATTTAAGGTATTAAAATTTCTACACATATAAGTGATAAAATGACGTTGTTATATCTTATTACGTGCTAAATATAGCAAGTATCGTTGATTTATGAAACTGTTGATGAATACAAACCAAAAACAACAACTATCCAGAGACGTTGAACAATGCGTTTGTAATTAAATTTAATTGTAGGTTGACATTTCCCGGTTTAATGAAAGCAATAGCTAATTAAAAACGCATGCGCAATAATATAATGCTAAGACTATACATTAGTTGACCATAGCCACATTGCAAAACTAATATGCATAATACACTCAAAAGTGGGTGTTAAATTTCACACCAGATGAGTGTTAAATTAACACAAATACATAATTAATCACACCAAGATGGTGTTATTTTTGAAAGCAACATATAATTAAACACGCATGCGCACTATCGTAATTATTAATTGTATGTATTTGACAAAACTATACACTACCTTGCCACAACCACACTGCAGATTTTCAGGTTCTAAATCTAATACCATTGGAGTACATATTTTCCACCACATTAGTGTTAAATTTAACACCAGATGAGTGTTAATACAAGTACTCAATAAGCAGCACTAAGTGGTAAGATATTTATATCTCCTAATTATAGAGTTTGCAAAATACCAATGTGGGCAAATTGATTCTCCAATACCGCAGTTATTTCAAACGACACAACTGTCATATTCTAGCAAACTTGGGAACAATTCGGTTACTAGTTTTAAAGAACAATTCGCATAATTTAAAAGAAATATGCTGGAAAACATTCAAGTTCAAGAAGAGTCCAAAATATAATTCATTGAAAATTTTGAGAAAAGACAGATGAAAATGCATGGGAAGATACTGGAATTAGAAGATGGTTGGTCTAATGATTTTGCTAGAAAACAAATCAGACTGTCAGCATCCAATACGTAGAATCTCTGATTTATTGTGTACCAAAATGTGTGTCGGCCACAGTAAGACATTAAACGCTCGGACGAGCAACACGCCACTTGGTTTATGAGTCATTGAAAACGACAGGCCATTGCCTGCAAATTGATGCAAACTTCCCGAAAATATAACATTGCTCGCATCACGTCCTAATGTACTGTGTTGAGTTGCTATGCAGAACATATTGGTGTTGTATTTAAAGTGCTAAACTATAATTTGAAGTGATGAAAATAACACTTCATGTGCTCCGAATGAAACATCACTTACTGCATGTGCTGTCCCTATCAAAACACTTAAAGTGAAATACCACTTTTCATAAAAGTTCATTTTACGCAGAATGAGGTAACCCTCTTTGGTAAGATTCCTCCAACAACTAATACAATCTAATAATTTTTTTTTACCCAGAGCCTCCCTCCGACACTCATGTCATTAGTTTTTAAAGTTATTTGAACACTTAAGAATTATAACCTTATAACCGCAGTAACTCCCAACCGTACACTACACATCGTTGAGACGTCCCCCTCCCGCAAAATGGGTACCAATCCCTTCCAAACAAAATACCGTACTTCGGTCGCTCTTAGCAAAATATCTGTCCGTTGGTTACTTTTCATAATGTTATTCAGCAGGCTTTTACAACATTCAACAACTGCCGACGTGACCTTCGAAAATCTTAGAGACTGAGCCAATCTTGTTATAAACTTGTTTATGGTATGCTGAACGTAAACGTCAAAAAGCTACAATAACATGCTGCTATATATACTACTAAATTTTCAATTCTTTATTTTAATAAGTAAGTGTAGAAGAAACAGCTGTTGGAGACAACGTGCTATTATCTTTTTTTACAAGGAACGTTTCCACATATCTGTGTATACAATCTCCTTTTAACACACGTTTGAAGACATAACGGGGGGTAGCGTTTCAAAACATTGTCCTGTTTTAAAAAAAATTATTAAAATTTACCGTAAGAAACAAGCATTGTAACACTTGGCAATGAACGTATATAGTTGAATTGGGAATATGTGTAAACATCGACCAGTGTTTAGGTTTACACCTTCGATAAGCTAAGTCATTATATATTATGTTTAATTTTCAAATTTCAATGGAAGGCTTGACGGGGTTCACCTGGCGGTAAAAGGAGTTAATATTGGCCGTGTTTACATGTGATTGCGAGTAATCTTATTGCGAATTCATGATCTGATTATAATCAAAACAGCACGTGAGCGGCGCTCCCGCAATCTTTGTTGCGTGTTTGTTTGACCCGTGATCTAGTTCTTGTTTTTTTAACGCGTTTATATTACACGAGAAGGTATGCTGTGTACACGATATGAACGTGATTCGTTATTTTGTTCATCACGCGTTTGTCACTGTGAACGCAAATAATATATATTCATTTGGCTCTATGGGTTTTCGTGATTCTAATCGCGCGCTCGAAATAATCTTGTAAACGCGGGCAAAATAAAGATAAACAATCGGAGAACTAAAGTATGGTCTATTAACAATAGCCTAATATGGCACAAATGTAATGAAAGTATGTATGTTTTTGGCAAATATTGGAAATTAGGTTATAGGCGATTTCGTAAATAGAGAAAATGGACGATGACGTTCTTAATCGTAATATATATATTTACAAACACAACACAGTTTACACATATACGTATATATTGATGTACTAGAGAACCCATGTTTATTTCATTTTATGGTATAGGTTCCCCAATCACCATCAAATCACGGCTCTCCTTAAGTATCCCTCTCTACACCCGTTATGAAAAATATAGCCGACATGCATTCCCAATAAGCTACTACATGGTGGTATCCATGATGTCGGAGTTGGTCCACCCCCGCCCCCTGGACGACGTTGGTCTCCCGCCCGGTTCCTTGCTAACAAAATTCTGGCTACGTTACTTTCAGTCATTTTCAGTCATTTTATGGAGTTATATCTACTTATGGAAAAATGATATAGATATTAAAGCTTTTGATTCGTGAATGAAAAAAATTACATTTATCTTATGCATACATCCGATATATATCGACAATTACTTTCCAGCCTCAAGGTCAATTAAAGTATTAAACAATGTAATAATTTTGATTTCTTGAAGCAATTGCTACGTTATTTGATGTTGTTAAGATAGGATAATAATATTACCGTCGTTAAATTAATTGAAATCCAAGGCTAATTATAGAAGTTCCGAAATAAGTTCAGTATAGTATAACGCGCATGCAACAGAAGCCATTGACCTTTTTCAGTTACATCTTTAACACCTATAAGGATGGGGAAGCGTTTCATCTGGTGCTCTTATGGTGCAGCAGTGTCTCTGACTCTTCCTTTTGCAACATAATTATACTGAAATTATTATCGTTGTTTGTCTGCAATGAGTCAGGAATTAATGTTAGTAAAAACAAATTAATTAAAATGAGTTTAAAATGAATCTCATCGCAATTGCCATTTTGATAGCTTTTTGTTATATTGTAATATATATATTTTATATATTGTTACCATTCATATTTTAATTAATGTTTAATGTATCCATACATTAGTTGAATAGCTACATAAAACCCAATTCATCATCTAAGACATGAGAGAATGATTCAAATGTGAGCCATAAATATCATGCATAGAATATGGCCGTCGAAATACCTGTCAATGATATTGATATTTTTTAATTGTTCGTTAATTGAAATGTACTTGTGCATGACGAGCTGACAGTGACAGCTTACAAATTATCGTCTGAATAAATAAATTCACTTGTAAGGAAGCTATATACATATTAACGCATCAAATTCTGTTAGCGACTAAAGTTAATATTTGCAAGTTAACTACTTGCATGTTTAAACCAGGAAATTCTGGTCAATATTATTCACAGTGACTGTCGTTTCGAAAGTCACCGTTTACTTCTATAATGATTGTATAAAAGCGTGAATGAAACATGACCAAGAAAATACTATTTATTTGGCCTGGGTATCCTGCACAATGCGATACACATAGCTTGTACAGCAATACTGTAAAAGGTGTAACACCGTGCATCAGTAATATCTAAGGTGCTATACCATTGTAAATCGTGGTAAACCTGACAAAGTAGTAATTAACTCTAACCTGTCCATAACACTAATTATAACACTAATATGCATGGCTACAGTAACTACTGTACCTGGTTTAACACATGTGATAATGGTATAACACCTTACAGTACTTACTGATGCACGTTGCCATACTTTATACAGTAATTGCTGTACAAGCCATGTGTATCTGTAAATCTGTGATTACATTCCTTGTTACATTTAGAGGAAAAGAATACTCCAAAAACTTCTTGGAAGGAGGTTTACAGGGTAGAAGTGGATAACGTAAAATAAAGTTTACAAGTAGAGGTTGAAAAGTCAATCTTCCTTCCCGTGAGTCTGAGACTCGTCTTTAAACAATGTGTTTTGAAACGTGTATACGCTGTTAAGTATTGTCGAGATTTCTAATAAAGCTCCTTATTCGTATATATCATTCTTGATATATTGTACTATTACAAGTTAGTTGGAAAACTCCGGCAGCTTTTAACGTTTCATCTACAGTCATATCTAATTAAAATAAACAAACTTTCGAATCTACATCTCAAAGTACTAATCTCATTGTTTTATAACAATTCACGTACAGAGGTTCCTTACGTGAAATTGAGTATACCTTTAATTTAACATATAATATTGCCTCACCTACTTCTACCTACAATCCTTTACTTTCGACGCAAAACTTCCTATAAATGTTTAATATTCGATGCTTTATATATCCCAAGAGACCCTTCCACTCAAAACATCTTTTCGGGATAACATGATTTTAAGAGGACGTCATGTCTATCTTGTACGATATTCGACGACTCTGGGGATATCGCAGCATCCTCCGTAACGTCGAATCTCATATTGTCCGACACCTTTGAGATCTGTTGATGAAGTTTTCATAGCTCGATAATAGCGATTGTCACCATATGTAGCATTAGGTGCTTAGAATGGGCTAAGAATATTGCCACTGTTTCCTGATGTCTTTCGCTACTCTCGTTTTAGGCCGTTTTCAGAGCACATAGTTGTTCTTTATCAGAATTATATCTTTTGAGTAACCGGGTTTTGTAGCCAAGAAGAGAGAGCATTAGAAACGTTAAACTCACAAGGGAATATATTTTATTTTTTTACAAAAGGCTGAAGTTTGATTTGCTATAATCCGGTCTAGAAAACATGTAAAAGCTTATTCTAAGTTAGCCATGTTCATTTGGTAGTAGATGAACAAAATGGCTTCATTAAGCGGTCGACACTTGACCCGGTAGGCGTGAAAGGTGTAGTCCTGTCATCTTCCTTTAACATTTTAATCCGTAAGTGTTCCTCAGTATATTTATATATTATGCTAAGTACGCAATTATAGAGTTCGTAGTGACGTCACTAAATAAGCATGTACGATTGTGCGTTGGCACCAATGAGATACAAACAAGTAGAGAGCGGGGTTCG
>JAODAF010015082.1:0-12222 GCA_027574765.1 Molpadia intermedia
GAAAAATGGGAGGGAGATAAATGTCCTTATGCCGGGATCTAGTAATATGCGTCTGACACAGTACGCTGGATTTGCCAAACTGAGGATAATCTGGTAAAAATGACGTGACGCAACCGGACGCAACCGGTCGCCAGCAGCGAAAACACGTTAATATAAGTAGGCCTATATTTATTTTTAAAGAATGTTAAGTATCAGGATAAACCTCGATAGTACCTCGATAGATTGCTTACGTGACAAATGGACCGTTGGATGCGTAGAAGATTATGCATTACACATTAAGCTTCCCTTATCAGTATACACTTATAGAATTATTTCGAGTTGTTGACATACTGTAAAGTTTTAAAGTTGCGTTAAAGAAAACCCCTTTTGGAATCCCTCGCATGGTGGTAGCAGTTATAACTGACAAACAAATTATATGCTAAATATAATCACTTTTATGCAAAAAAAGCTCTTGTAGCCTATATAAATAAAACTTGCCTGTTTTATTCTCTGAAGAGTCCCCTCGTGTACGTTGTTACCATAATATGAAATGTGTTATAGTAAGTTACCGGGAAGAACAGAGTTCAACAGACAATCCCTCAAAGAACAGTTCTTAATAGTGCTATTAAAGTCGAGAATAGGACGCGATTCCATATAGTGTCATGTCATTATGTGAATGACCTTTGTTGGCGTAGCACAAATATTAAAGGTTAAATGTGACATACCGATTCAGGATGTTATTTATTAATATGAGATTTGATATTTCTTAGTGAACCTGTAAATATATGAATTAGGAATGGTAGAAGAAATGCTAGTACAGGTAGTAGCATTATATGGTAGTTAACAATTTTGCAGCAACAAAACAGTTACAAATTGATCATCGGCGGGCTACTCGCAACTAAATTTATATGCTAATCAAAAGTTTAGTAGATATCCTGGGATTCTACAATTAAGATGAATATTGTCTGGTGTAATGTGGGTCCCTAAACACATCGTGATTCATTATTATTACAGTTATTATTATTATTATAATAATGTATATGAGAACATGTTGTACGGTACGGTAGCTAGTGAGATTGATTGTCCTGCAGAAACGTTGTCATATATACATGGGAACATTAAGCGAGTGGATTGTTAGGCCTAGGCTATCTATTGAAACAGGGGTAATGAACTCCAGTGAGGTATCAATAAAATGATTCGCAGGCGTAAAGTAGACCAGACTTTTATGATTATCGCAGTTATTAATATTATTATTGTTAATGCTATAATTATTATTATAGTTAATAATTTAATGACTTGTAATTTTAATTGATTCATATGGCAATTGTAACAGGCGCGACTGGAGTTAATACGATATATTCTAATACCGATGCGAAGGTTCACAATCAGGAATACAAAAACTCACCAAAATGGTGACACAAAGTTGCATTAGTCTACATTCGTCGTTACAACTACATATTATAAAATGACAATAATAACCCCTACCTTTGAAACTATGTCATAAACACATGACGTCTGTTTCTGTCTACAAAACACTTTAGTGCCCTTGTCACGGTTGAACGACCAATCGATGGTTGGCAAAATCGTTGAGAACTTAACCGTAGCACATAAAATGTGATAGGGTATACGATCCAAACTTATGTTCGTCCTGTGTACGAGGGAACATTAAGCAAATGGATTGATATCCATTGAAAGAGAGGTTATGAACTCCAGTCAGGTATCAATAAAATCATTCACCAAATGAAATCAGGTTGATCACAAGAAAATTCCTCCTTATCCAGCCTCATCTACCACTGAATTGTAAAACATTAGTTTGGATGAGGAATATTCCAATGATCAGAGGGCCGTATCTTACTGGATTCGTGCAACGATGACTACGAAATAATATCACTTGACAAATGAGAACTTAAATCCAAAATCCAGTAATAAAATGCTAACTTATTCGCATAGTGGTGCCAGCAGTATCCACCGATGCATAATCAAATACCAGCAGCTATATCAAAGAGACAAAGTTCATTCCATTACCTCACTGTCTGGAATGCAATATTAACAGGGTTGTCGATTCTTAAAGACTTAAGCAAACTAACAGGGTTTTATTACAGCTGTTATAGTATACACATAGCAACTATTTGAAGATTACGCAATAAAACTTCTAACCACGTGTACACCACACTTTGAGAACTTGTTTAGGTATATAGATAGACCTGTATACACAATTTTTCTTAACACTATCATCACGTTGCCTAAGACATTTATTAAATAATTTGCTTTTGATTAAAGAGTGTGGAAGTCATCGAAAATATTTGTCTGTTAACTCCAATCTAACAAGGCGGTTCCTTTTATAAGAATCCGAACTTTGTGTTTGTTTACCCACGCTTGAATGAGTATTGGAGAGTTGTAACTGTTTGAAAGTGAATGTGCTTGAAATTGCAAAGTTAATCCAGGAATATTTTGCAATGTCATATAATGCATGACCAATGACCATATACTTATTATATTATTATTATAGAAGAAGGGAAGCAGCCAATTAATTATCCAGTCATGAGTAAGCCTAATAAATAAACCTGAACATTTCAAGCAACACAGTACAATTTGTCGTTGGTATGGTACGGTAACTAACAAGACTAATGGGTGGAACGTATACACTAGATGAGACGAGTACCCAACTTTAGAGGCTTAGCCTAGTCTATAGACCGGATCAGAAATTCCCAGCGTTATTGGTGTTTGATTCCTTGCCGAAGGCCAAAAGAATCTATGCAATCATGATGGCGTATGTGTGTGTGTGTGACGCTGCTTGTAATCAGGCTAACGCAATAATGCCAACTTGTATTGGTATCATAGTTGGTGCGTATGTTCCCCAGATTGAGTACAAGAGCCTTGTTGATTTTGATAGACAAATATCATTTGAGGTCAGGAGAGATCAAATTACAAAATAAAAATCAGGCTACTGTACCTAGTAAACCCCTTTGGGTTAATTTAGTCACGTTTAAAAACGCTTACTAATAAAAACATGTATAGGTATCGTGAGTACACCATCCATTTCTTGTTTGGAATACGAAATCCAGGCCTCGAAAAGTATATCTTCTCCAACAATCAATAAAGAATATTCCGTCATCCTTTTGGATTGCCCCTCTCCGGTTGTCCTCTCTAGTGTAGACCTAGCATGCAGGGTACCCCCCCCCCCATGCTGCCATTACATTTCTGCGATCACAATAAGAAGCTATACAATAACAAGTATTATTTAACGTCTTATTTAATATCTGTGTTAATATTTTCATTGTATACCAGTGGATTTTTATAATAAGGAAGTGACGTCACATTATTTAACAGTTGTGCAATCATATCTAACACGTGTGGTTCTGTCTCAGGCATGCTTTTTGTAGATTCACATCACAGGCAGACCTTCCGTTGGCACACCATCATAGCTAGATCTATCATAATCAACATGGAAAATCATAAAAATATTACAAGGACCTACTCCATGTCTATCATTTATCCGCAGCATAGCGTAGTTGCGATTCATCGATGTTGTGGTAAACCACTCTATACCCCAGCACTAGCGCATCAAACCCCATACCCGCCTATTGGGCGCTTATAGCCAGAATAACAAAATATATTATTTTGAGAGCCCCAGTGAATAATCACTTTATCCCTGACACCGACAACTGTAGCTATAGTCTCAACTATAATGTATACCATTGTATAACGATTTGCGTTCGCAACCTAACATAAAACCCATTGACCTCCCTACAAGAACTGAATACAACCTGGCTTAGCCTACACGAATCGCACTCAAACATTCTTCACAATCTTCCGATCAAAGGGGCTTTACCCTGTCCAAAATAGTTTGTCATGTCACGGTCTTTTACATTGTAATCCGACAACGAATGCTTGTCACGGAAGGACTAGTTAATGGGAATTCTTACATATCTGAATTTACTAGATATTAAGCTATGTAAACTATGCCCTCGGGATCTTCCTGTATTTTGGAACGCAAACTGTGTTTAGTTCTGTTCTAATCCTTCAATGCTAAATAAATTCGCACAGTGTCAGGCAGCCAAATTTAGAGATGAAAATATTTTTATTGGCCGCAAATGATTTTCAGTTCTGACTTGATGGTATTTGAAGTCCTGATACTTGTGTCAACTGGAAGCTACGGTATGGGAACCCGAGGCTGCTAGTGAATATTCTGAGTGAATGTAGGCCAACGGCAGTAATGTGAAACATACGAAATTATATAGGGGTGGAGGATGGGGTTGGTTTTGACTTCCAGAAAAGAACTGTATACATTCGACTCTTCTCCCTCTATTACCGGTACCCTTCATGAGTTCTTATCAAAATACATTGTATCACGAACCATAACCAACACATGATACGGCTGTATTACAGCCGACTGAAACCTGCAGAACTGATAAGCATAATGATGACATCATTATGGACTACATATAGTCCTTTACCAAAATGGGTAGCCTTCTCCCCTATAGATGAAGATAAACTTACTCCCTTCTTTTGCCATTTTGTGAACCTAAAGGTTAATTACTGAAATATTACGTTGATTTCCCAATTTCCATGTCAGGGTGTTAATACCGTGTTACTGTCGTTTACTGGAGTTTACATTTCACAATATGGTGTTAAATATCATGTTCCCTACTTCACTAGACTGCGTTATCTAAGGTTCCGTCTCACCGTATCGTTGCTTAAAAGCACGGTGCTTTATACCCACAAACTTTTTCTTATGTAATTCAATGGAACTACCTTGGAAGGTTATCTGCAAATATCGTAAATGTTGTTAAAGATGTATGAATGAACCTCTCACATATGCCTAGTATAGAATATGTCGAGGATGGTTTAAAATTGCTTGGTCAATCTAAACTAAGTGTTATCAGAGGTAACGTATTCAAGTACACCCCTTCCCCTTTTTATCCCTTATAGTGTAGGATGTGTCGAGGATGGTTCAGATTGTTTGTTCCCCATTGGTCAATCGAAACTAAGTGTTATCAGAGATGAAATATTCAAGTACACCCCTTCCCCCTCGTGTCCCTTATAGTGCAGGATGTGTCAAGGATGGTTCAGATTGTTTGTTCCCCTTTGGTCAATCTAAACTAAGTGTTATCAGAGGTGCCGTATTCAAGTACACCCCTTCCCCTTTTTATCCCTTATAGTGCAGGATGTGTCAAGGATGGTTCAGATTGTTGTTCCCCATTGGTCAATCTAAACTAAGTGTTATCAGAGGTGACGTATTCAAGTACACCCCCTTCCCATTTTCATCCCTTATAGTGTAGGATGTCTCGAGTATGGTTCAGATTATTTGTGCCCCATTGGTCAATCTAAACTAAGTGTTATCAGAGGTTAAATATTCAAGTACACCCCTTCCCCGTCATGTCCCTTATAGTGGTTCAGATAGTAAAGTGTTATCAGAGGTGATGTCTTCAAGTACATCTCTTTCTTTTAAGGTGTAGGATATGTCGAGGGTGGTTCAGATTGTTTGTTCCCCATTGGTCAATCTAAACTAAGTGTTATCAGAAATGAAATATTCAAGTACACCCTTCCCCTTCATGTCCCTTATAGTGGTTCAGATTGTAAAGTGTTATCAGAGGTGATGTCTTCAAGTACATCTCTTTCCTTTCCCGTCCCTTAAGGTGTAGGATATGTCGAGGGTGGTTCAGCTGGCTTGGTCCCCATTGGTCAATCTAAACTAAATGTTATCAGATGTGTCTTTTTTTTGTGTTAAATGTGGTTAAATAATTAATAAAGTTTACATTTACAATATAATTTCGCAAATAAATAATTTGAGGCATTGCCATACGTCATGGACCATTAGAGAAGGGTATCTATAGCACATTAATATGATGACCAATGAACACAGTAATTATGCATGTATTATGTTTTATGCTGGACGCATACATGCAGACCTGGCCGTCTTAGCATATTTCATAAACAGGTTCACTCTTATCGTTGACTAACAGTAAACAGAGGAATGCATCTGTCTTCGGCTTCCCTTCCCACACGAATCCGCATGGTTTCCAGACTCATAACTCAACTTAATAACCAGGAAATGCATATTGTACAGGAAGTAAGAATTACATAGAATTACATAGTCCCTAATCTGATCTGGAAACACAAATATAGAGGATGTGACTCCCTGTAGGTCTATTCAATAAATATTCTTTCATATCATTAGGTTAACGAATGTGGGTAGTTATTGGTTGTAGATATTGGACAACTGTTCCCCTTGCATTACAATAAATTAATTTCTCATAAATATTTTAAAGATTTGTACATACACGATTAAATATCAGATCTGCTAATTGAAGATCAAAAAGTTTTACCGAGAAATGTAATAAAGATGGCTTTGCATTCAGCAGGTTACGTGTTAGCAACAGACCAATAAGCGCACGACGATTTATTTCAAGCTTAGTAAAACTTTGGCTCCCTAATATAAGTTTGACACATGGGTGTTTGTACTTTAAGCAAATTTTATCGACTACGCGGAAACGACTTTCGCATTGCGGACCTATTTGTTATATAAATAGTAAATGGGTTGTTTTTGGTCTACCATCTATTTATATCTGATACATTTTCTCCTGTGTAATAAAGTGGTATGTCTGTATTTTTATCATGTTCGGTTTCCGCAGCTTAAGTACCAGGCAACATTGCTTGTCGAATACCATGTGATTCAAGGTCTCTTGAGTTTTACTATGTTGATTGAGTGTATAATTTTAGAAGAGGCAAAAGTGCACGCGAGAATTGGTACGTAATGATTTAAGCTGGTCACGTACAATGACAGTTCAATCGTTTGTCGAGGAAACTCGATCACATTGGAATTTAACATACTCACATGATGTCATGCAAATTGTACACACTAGCAGACGACTACATGAGCATTCTCATGTGCGACTTCAATCAGGATTAACTTTTATATGATACGAAAAAAATGATCGGAATTTACTGCTAAGAACTATCATTACAGTTTATCCAAATAAACCAAATAAAAAGTAACCTACGCCGATGTGACAGGTTGTGAAATGTTACAAGAGTAAGACCTCAAGCTGAGACTAGTATTGAAAATTAGTAACTGATAAACCACATTATCTGTCATCTAATTCCACTACAGATCTTAGTCTGATAAAAATGTATCTGATTCCTATAGTCACTTGGCGGTGATGTAACAATATGATGAGCATTATATGTGTGTTAAAGATATCTTCGTAGTGGTGTTAAAGGTCTTGTAGGTCATCAGTTAGTGCAATCATCTGTGGTGCCACTAATCAGTAGACTAGCGTTGCACTTTTAACCCATTACAGGCTTTGCACGAGTCATTGGTCCTACGATGTATGAACGAGATATATTTGGTACGATGAGGCCATGAAAATGATGGCCACCTACGCGATATTTGCAATCCCAATTCGACGCAATAAGTTCATATTTTAGATTTCGTTAGAAAACCTTTTGAGAGAAAGTGGAATGAGGGTGGTGAGGTTCCCCCATAATTAGCCAAAATTTATGATTTAGGGTCATAATCTTTGAATCATTCAAATTCCAAAGAACGAAACTCCCGACATTGCTCGATAATTGTTCCAATAATTTGACCCATATGCGAATTTTACAGATAAACAGACGCCAACGTATCTCAGATTTCTTTTGTGGCGTCCTTTAGAAAATGACAGTAGAAATAATGTTCATATTCCTGATTACCGTCACTGGGGTATATAGCTAACCCACGCATGCGCTGTGCTCTGTCTGTCGCATTGTGCAGAAACTCACATATTCAGTTCTAATTTGACCACATTGCTGTACAAGGTTTCGTGAAGCTAAATGCAGACTTCTGTATAATAGTAAAAAACAGCACGCCTTTTCAGATGTTCGAGCCGAAATCGCCCTACGGTACGTCCCGAAAATTCGTACAGCATAAAATGTCCCCCAATGGGGTATAAACTGTTTCTAACAACCAGACATAAAATCTACTGAGATAAAAATGTTCCTCAGTATCTAATAAAAAAAATTGGCACAAATCGAAATATAATTAAGCCACATTTCAACAAAAGTATTACATGGTCAACTTGACAAAAAAGGTTCTCTTTACAAACAGCCTGCTCTCCTTGAAATGATTGTCCATGTATTAAGAGCAAAATTGGATCGGAAGACTCGTGACTTCTCAATGGAAGGATCTGTAATTAAGTAAAGGTCACTGTTCTTACCTCCCTGGGAATCAAGAGAGTATACACGACACTAAGTACCACTTCTGGCCTTTTAAAGTTGAATACGGACTAACTGTCATTACATGTCAAGGAACAGTGAATTTTAAAATGCCAACGGCACTCTTCAAGATCACAATGACCAATCACCTAAAATGGTCGCTTTGCTCGAGGGCATACACCTTTTTATAGAATGCATTCCGTTAAATAGATATCTAATTATAGTTTAAATACTACAAATTATGTAGGTCAAGGAATCTAAAGTATATCAGAGATGAAGATTTCAATAACTGAGTTTAGTCGAAGTGGTAAGGAAAACAAAACTTGGCCGTGCACTTTGATGACATCTACAGTTTGAACATTAGCTGGTTATATCTCCCACTCGTGATCTACATTTGACGTATTCTTAAAGATTATTGTAAACTTGAAATTCAGTAAGTTTGATTTTTTCAAAGCATGCATATCAGCCACTTAACCAAACATATATTTAATCTACACCCGCCCCTTCCATTTGCTTCCAGATAATTATGTGTACTATAAACAGCGATGTGTTTTCACCATGGCACATCTTTATAACCGGTTCCTTTCAAGGTTTGATATTTCTTTTTAATCTTGAAGCTCTCTCTAAGCTGTCTAATCAAAACATGAACATTTAAATAGAATGGAATTTGTTTTCTACTCATCTTCAAGTTATGAAAATATTTTGCTGGTAACAAACATATCTCTGCACGTGCCATTTGGGAACATTCGACCGATGTTATATGATGACCCCTATAAAGAATGTACTATGCCCTTGGCAGGTTCAATACTCCTTGGGACTTGGTGCGTTTTATGGAATGGAAACTATTTTCAAATAAATATATGTATTTTACTTTTTAAGGCATATTATATTGGTGTCGGAGGTATGTGAAACTCTTACTGGTGGTACATGCATGTGTGTACATGACACAACTACTGAATTCATCACCGTATTGCATTAAAGTATATTGGTAACTCAACGAATAACACGTGAATTAGCTAATCATCATGAACACGACATGGGCCTAGATATGTCATCGTACTTCTCCCGGATCCGCGGCATGAAAGATCTGAATGCATTAACCGTACAATATCGATATTCCGACAAATCTATAAAACAGGCCGATAGTGAACACGGCGTAAACAGTGTGAACTGTCTGTGTACCATGTAACACTCAATAATATGCTTCGATGTGCCCCTAAAATATATATAGGCCTATGAGTAAACCGTACCGCCAAATCGGACCTGTTCTGTAGAATGCATTCACACACGGACATCGTATATACATGACATATGGTAGTTACATAACGAAGCGCGCATTAATCGTTTAACCTCTGCAGACACGTGGGTATATGATTTTATACATGATGGAAAGTACGATGTATAATTGTATATAATATGCTGAAGCTACCGTACATGTGTACCTGCCTTATGATAAGAATTACGTGTGACTGTCCAAGCGTTAGTTTATGGACATAACTAAACTTTTATATAGTTTATGCGTGATTCAGTTGCTCTTGTGCAAAGTTTCCAAAATTACTATATAGGGTTACCGAATGTGAAAAACATTACCGTATATTTGCTGCTCAAACTGTATTAAAGTAGTGAGGTGCATGGTATTTAACACCACTTGCTCACAGCATATTTCAGTTCGATGCACTGCTTAAGAAATCAACTAAATGCACAATTTCACCTTCCTTGTACTATTTGAAAGTTTATTCTGACGAACAGCCATATTTAGGTTCAGCAGTATAAACTAATTGCTTTGCATGCCTTCGTGTGCAACAAAGCAGTTATTGATAATATCATTTATATTGTCTGTAGGTTATGTTGATTAGAACAAAGCATTCACATTAGGCCAACAATAGTATTTGATACTTTGGAGGCTTTCTGATATGTAGATAAAGTTTATTAACTCAGAAGCAATTAATTCTCAAAATATTTAAGCCGTTGAACACACCTTCTATGAATGCAAGTGCGATCAATATGTTGATTAGTTGTCATTAGACCTTTTCAATAAGGATTTGTTTGTTTTGATCTCCCATTCTAATAATATTAACCATCATACATTTATGGAGCTGCAAGAGACAGCATCCATGATTATTGTATTCTGCTAATAAACACACATTTGACAGCTAATGGGTATGGGGGTGAGCGACATTGAGAGTTAATTGTATCAGGGAGAATGCCAAAACCAGTGTTTTGATTGAAAACACTGATTGAGAGGCCAGCTTGTTGTAAGCAATACATTTCGTCATAAACCATTACAATTCAATTTATATCGTATACAAATTAAAATTACATCTACAATGGATTATGATATATTATTTAATTCTTACCTTTCTTGATGAAACCTTTGATAACCGCCTCAAAGAAGACATGAGAGCACAACAAGGTACTACTGGTATATACGTTGATAAGTACATTGTGTTATGTTTGTATTTGTATTCCATCTCTAATAAATACTGTACGTCCTCTGCAATATGAGCAAAGTATAACAATTAGTCGTAGAACCAGACGAGACGTATTTCTCAACTTTTTTGGGTAAAAGTAAAAGTAGCGACGAAATCCGCTTTAATCTATCATGAAAAGGTTAATTGAACAGCCGGTCACACTATTCATGCAGATACTCCATTTTCATAGTAAATGAAAAGCGGCAAAAATAGCAAATCCAATGTTACCGTACTGTATTCCAATATACGAATGTTAAGCGAACATCGTCTTCCTTCCGACTTCAATTACACAATAAGACAATGACTTTGGCCGTCCCAGATTCGCTTAAGATATCAACATATGCTCGAAAATGACATGTTCTTCACTAAATGATATTGATTCACGGGGCAGAGAAAAGGCAAAGCCAGAAAAAAGTAAATACTTCAGTGATCTACTGCACAACAAAGTACAACAATACTGCCAACAGGTTAGTACTTCCGCCTTCTGTTCATCAAAAGACGCATGACAGTGACACTTAAGTACATGGAATTCCGACGCAACAGTAACTTCGTCGAGTGGATTTATCAAAAGAGATTAATGTCAAAAATCGTGCAACAGGAAATCCAGCTGTCAATTTACAATCTACGAACTAAATCACGGAATTTTCTATTGCAGTTGCGTGGATAGCGTAAGCAAACATCAAATTACCTATATGGAGAGATATCGATTCCTTCCGCAACCACCCGCGGTGAATACTACTAAGATGTTCCGCCCCTGGACGTAATGGAACCAGGTAAAAGCTGGATTAGTTCACGACGTTTAATGTTGTGGTCATCAAAGTATTTTAGAAACGGAAATGTGTTGTTCTGCCTAATAAATCTTCCACGGAACACAAAAACGTCTATGAAATATTTGCATTGATAGAAATGAATCATAAAACATAAAGAATGCTACAGATGGGTAGACGTCTAATATGAAAACCAACCATCAACGTGAAACCTACTTCTTGAAAAATACCGTGCGCGTGCCAAACGGTGAGCGAAAACTCTCTGTGATAATAAATATATTAAATAAAACCGCAGTGAAATCCTCCTGCACACTTGATATGTCTGTGCTAATCCCAAGTTGTTTTATCAGGATGCCATGGTAGAGTGCTCAACAGTGGTTCAGAAAGTACATTCTGTATCGACGAAAAATTTACGGCGGCCTTTAAAATTCGCTGATTTATATGTTTACTAAGGATACCCTGTCGTGCCTTGTGAAAAGTTGTTTGATCGAAAGTACAAATTGGTATGATAGAATAATTGTAATGTATAATATCTTATTGAAATTAATTAAGCAATTCTAATAACCTCCTACGGTTTCCTATATTTTTCATTTATTGTTCGATGTTTGCATAATCAAATGCGGATTTACACAACTGTCAGTAATGTTCATATTACATATGATTTACATTGATACTTCATTAAAAAAACATTATTACATAACAACAAATAAATATGTACAAATGCGACTTCTATCATGATGTATATATATATATATATATAATAAAAGATGTATACACGTGTTATATATATTTATATATATATATAAGGA
>JAODAF010015193.1:0-12217 GCA_027574765.1 Molpadia intermedia
GACTTCAATGGAACTTTCCCTTCACATAAACACACCCCACACACGCCAACCTGAATAATGCATAGGTTCCTTTTGCTAAAGCAAGGAACCAAAAACAATAATAACTTTCATTTGTATATGCCAGGCACATAGCAAGAGAAGGCCATTTTGGGGGCTTAGTCTTCAAACCACTCAAGTACACATACATGGTTCTAACCCCATTACAATTTTGCAAATATGAGATTTATTTAGAACCAGTTAACGTCATCGAAACCTTGCCTTCCATTGTGCACTCCAAATATATCAATGCTTATCATATAGAGACTTTTAAGGTATTGATCTGGCTGTCATTAATCACACAGTTATTAAAGATTAAAGAATACTAAATCGTTTTTAACAAGACTATGACTAAATCAAACCAAGTTGGCATATTACCAAGATTACAAGTCATGGAATTTGACCCTAAATGACACTTGACCTCTACAAAAATACAAAAGAAATCTTGTACTGAATTTACGTAACTGACACACCAACTATGAGATCAATCCGAGTTGGCATTATTGAGTTAGCCCAATTACGTTTTGAAAATTTTACCTGTTGACCTCAAATGACCTTTGACCTCTACCAAAATCAATCATTCTTGTACTCAATATGGGCAACCTACATGCCAACTATGAGATTAATCCAAAATGGCATCCTACAAGGTTGATGATCTTGATGATTACAAGGTTTTTGCAATATGACATCTGTTGAACATTGACATCTGCCAAAATCAAAAGGCTTCTTGTACTCAATATGGGTAACCTACACACCAATGTTGAGATAAATCCAAGTTAGCATTATTGAGTTAGATTGATTACAAGCAAGGCATCACATATACACACACACACATGCACATCATGGAGACACAAAATAAAACAACACTTTAATTACTTGAGTGCTGTGAACATTTGTCAACTTTCCATGGAGACTATCTGAATCCAAAGCAGATGCAAGGATCCTGTCACCAACAGGTACAAGGGCTTTGCCCATTAACTTCTCATCAATTTCCAATGGGTCAACAAGGAGAAAACAGAATGCACCGGAACGTAGATGGTTCCGATGTGATGTTTGGAAGAAACTTTTGAGTTATTCATATTTATGCATGATTCTTTATGTACTACAACATGCCCATGACTATCATACATATCAGGTATCATCTCATTCCCGAGATATCATGTTCACAAGTTTTGAATGGTGTCGCCATATTACCCACAATTCAAAGCTAGTGTCAAAAGGGTATACAAGTCTATTCTATTTACTTTACACAAAGTACTGCCCAGTCATTAACGTTCACGAGATCCGTGACAATAGCAATAATAATTTATTGAGATAATTTAGTTCTTTCACAAAATAGGGGTAGCCTACTACATGTGACCATCGTACATACAAAGTATCACATCCAACCAACATACAAGACTTGAAATATCTAGATTATCAATGTCACCTTAGAAGTGGGATATTAGTGTTTCCCCGGAATTACCAGTCTGAGGTTCGTTGAGTTACCCCGTAATTTCAAGGCATGGCTGTGCTATGCATTCTAGAATGAAAGGTATTAGGTAATCGCCATTATGCGCTTAGGTTTGCGACTTAATAGTTATTCTGCCCAGTTGTTATATCCTGGATTTTCCATTGTGTACAGGGGAGCTGAGCATTACTAATTTGCCTAACTAAAGATTGCCTGTGTAGTAAAACCAAGTTGCAAAGTCAATTTGCATCAGAACCTTAACATCCAGGCTCTCATACACGCCATGGTTTATTCGTAGATGCGAGAAATATGTTAGAGTTGCTGAAATAGGCGTTGCCCTTTGAGTTAAGTGTGCAGAATATTTTCTGTATAAGCTGCGAGTTACAAAATTTGATAATGTTAGTGACAGAACTGTACAACCTATTTAACCGGAGACTCTCGTGATTTAACGCCAAATTTCTGAGAGGGGCAGCCTGTCTCACCTAATGGAGGGAGATGAGCAAGGTTGATTTAAGGAGCCTATCGCCAAACTCGACATCATTTCACATCCTGTGAGTACCTTATTATTTCTTACATTTTGTAGGTCCCGTAATCCTCTCACCTTGCTAAGGATAGGGTAAACCAGTGTACATCTCCCCAGTTAGAAGAATATCGTTATATTTTGTACATACATGTAGATTTTGGCTGAAAGTGTTGTAATTGTGTTTAATTAGCAGAGGCTTCAATTTTGTTTGTATGTAGTTATGTGTATATATTTTGGCTGTGTCTAGTACTAGGGTGTAGCAGGGGGCATGCTTAAAATATAAGTATATTATTGGGATCTGTATGAGAGTAGCATACTGTGACCGTTCGTTTTGTCTTTATGGACGGACCATCTCTAAGTGAGAGGTTACAGAGGGCCGGTCAGTATATATCCTCAGTGTTTGTTCGCCTGGTCCTACTCAACGAAGCCCGGAGTCCACCATAACTACACCGAAGTTCACTTCACGTATACCCTAACAAAGCCCGGAGTCTATTGTCCACCATAATTACATCGGAGTTCACTTCACGTATATCCTAAACAGTATTTTGTTAAAGATTCATTTTAGATCCTCTTGGGAAAAGTAAAGACACTTTATTTTATGTTCTTTCAAGATAAAGTTTATACAGACGATTAATTAGCATTATGTTGAACACTTTACAAAGGCCTATTTTTATACATATTCATTGTTGAATAGGTACAGTTATTCCTTTAAGATAGTGGAACATCGACGGACCGGTCCTACACATATACAAGTATAATTTCATGTTTATTTGGTAAGCTCAATTTTCCTCATAATTTACTTTGTTATTTATAGCTTGTTGCAGTAATTAAATATTATTTTGTTGGTAATTACTGTCTTATTGTATTAATTTGATTATTGTGGTTTCACTCCCTAGGCAAACTTGATCACCTTCTCTGTTGCCAGATATATTAATTTATTTTGTGACAATCTTTAATTGTAGATCAAAATATATGCGGTTCATGGCAAATAGAAGTAAAAGTTTCAAATAGGTATATTATATTATTATAAAAATAATTTTCGTTAACAAGTCATGCATGTTATTGAGCTCGGTAACGGAATGACCCTAAAACGGACACGTGTTTTTCAGCAGTGCCTATTTTGTCAAAACTCTGTGAATTTAACGATTCATTTAATATGTTCAAGTTCTAAATTATAAGTTTGAAGTGTAAACTGTAATATGACACACCAATTTAAAAATTCCCTCATTTATGTAATTAAGAATGCTTTGTTAAGCAAACCCATGCTCGGTAACAAAATAACGCAGCGAATTTTGATATGTAAGAGAATTGAAGAATGATCATTGGCTACACCTACTTCACTAGTCTTGTTGCAGTAATTAAATATTATTCTGTTGGTAAGTACTGTCTTATTGTATTAATTTGATTATTGTGGTTTCACTCCCTAGGCAAACTTGGTCACCTTCTCTGTTGCCAAATATATTAATTTATTTTGTGACAATTTTTAATTGTAGATCCAAATATATGCGGTTCATGGCAAATAGAAGTAAAAGTTTCAAATAGGTATATTATATTCCTCAACAAGGCTGTGCTTCGCTAGAGTGATCTTGAGGGCAATTCCACGGTAACGGAATGACATTCAGACTCACTTTTGGAAATTTTAAACATGTGCAAATCATTAATGATTTATTTTTGTCATACAAACCACATATAGTAATACAGAGTAACAGTTTCTACAATTTCTACCATTTTATTTCTAAAAATACTTTTCGTTAACATGTTAATGAGCTCGGTAACGGAATGACGCTAAAACGGACATGTGTTTTTCAGCAGTGCCTATTTTGTCAAAACTCTGTGAAGTTAACGATTCATTTAATATGGTTCAAGTTCTAAATTATAAGTTTGAAGTGTAAACACCAATTTAAAAGTTCCCTCATTTATGTAATTAAGAATGCTCCGTTAAGCAAACCCATGTTCGGTAACGGAATGACGTAACGGAATGACGCAGCAAATTTTGATCTGTTAGAGAATTGAAGAATGATCATTGGCTACACCAACTTCACTAGTCTGTGTCAAAAATTCAGGTAAAATCGGAAATAGGTGTAGTTGCAGTCTACCAAACTAAAGATTAGTACAATAGATTGTCCTGATTTGCATAAGTAATTAATCAAATTACCCTTAAGAACAAATAATTACTTTTACATACATGTATCTGTATATTATCAATATGGTATGTTTTGCTACAAAACAGGCTTTCTTGTGATATTATGTATGGTACTTACATGTACATGTCATTTACTTTAGTTATTTAACATTAAACAAATAGAAAATATCATTAATGAGTTGTTGTAACCTACTAGCTACTTGAATTGAGTTAACAATTTACTTACATTCAATGACGTGAAGTTCAAAGCCTATAATTTCTTCAACCATAAAGCAACATTTAATAGCAACTAAACCTACTTACAGTCATATGTACATTAAGGTATAGAAGCACCCCCATACCACCTCCCCCCACACCTAACGCATCCCTCTCACACACACCCCATGTTATCGCATACAGATTTTTTTCTAAATGTCAAGAGCTAGTATCTTTCTAACCAATCAAAAATGAAAAGCACTGTACATCTGTTAAGAAATTATACTTTGAAACAACAACTATACCAACTGCATTCATGGCTCAGTTATCTTGACACAACCACAGTTTTATGTTACACTGACCTCAGAGTTTTGGCCTGTGATCTTTTTCTTTTGTCAAGTGTGTCAAATCTTACATTTGTTGAATTTAATCCTTTATACAGCACTTGCATAATATTTGATAAACCTGGTGAGTCTCTGTAAAAATGCATATTAACATAAGTCAGTCTAATTTGCTTCAGGGATGGCTTCTAGAAAG
This sequence comes from Molpadia intermedia, assembly GCA_027574765.1. NCBI lineage: Eukaryota > Metazoa > Echinodermata > Holothuroidea > Molpadida > Molpadiidae > Molpadia > Molpadia intermedia. The sequence goes on from JAODAF010015193.1 coordinate 4,885, forward strand.
TGAAAGCGTTCCTTATTATTGGCATTTGGTGTTGGAAGGACCTTTAAGATCTGGCTTGGAGACACCTGACCCATATGTGTCTGTGCGTTCTTTGATTATAAAAACATGACCCTCACCGTCTTTCTTATAGATATGCACAACCTGATTGTCATATATCCTTCATGTTTGTGATCTGCGCTACATATTTCATTGATTTTGTGACTTTCTCTTTTACAATGTACTCAACCAAAACAGAGTCTCTACACTTGGGAATTGGGACTTCAGAATATGGAGGAGGAGGCTGAGGCTCAGAAGCTGAATGGGATGAAGAGACAGTTGCCTGCTGGTCATCATCAACTGCATGATGTAACAAACTCTTCACCTTCATCTGTGAGAGCATATGCCTGGTAATTGTCAGATATAGCAAAGGGTGCATAACGTACCACATGCCTTTTAACCACCTCTACAGTGTGAACGATCGGAGTGCCTGGCAAGGCTTTGACACCATCCCATATGGCATCAACTCGTTCTTTCTCATCTTCAAATTTGAGACGTTCAACGAAAGCTACCGTTTTGTAGGCATTAAACACCATCCGTTTTACTGACAACATCCTTGCCATGACTTGTCGCAAAAAAGTTCCACTTTGTAACTAAATTTAAGGTTATAGGCCTCCTTCATGTAAGTGAGATTATCAAATAAAAACCGATTTTAAATTGGCTCGCTGCACCATTTGAAAAAAATGAATTGGCCTGTAACTCTGGATATGCATATCTATCTTTAACGATATGATCACGAAATGTGGCTACAGCATATTTGCCATGTACCAAGTCATCACTGACATTTGCACAGGCAGTAAATATGGTCACCTGGTCATGAGCTGGATTTGTTTCCGCTTGATGAAGGTGTGTTTTAAGAAAGCTGGCAGTTGACCTTTCAGGATGTCGATGCATTTTCTCAGTTGCCCACCGTCCTTCACCTTTTTTGCCTTACATTTTCATGATACCGACAGATACACAATGTATGAGAAAAGTCCTGTGACAGGAAAACATGCCCAGATCTGATGTAACAGAACTTCTGACATAATCATCAGGATTTTCTTCAACATACAAGGAATGACATTTCTTAAGTGTCATCAGCACATGTCTTTACCAAACTCCCTCCCAAAAGTGTCACATGTTCCAGTCATATTTACTTTTATTAGTATGCACCCCTATTATGGATGGAATATTCCTGAATTTACCTAAGTTGTGCACATAATGGACTGTACCATTAGAAAGTATGGATAACTTAGCATGCCTTGAGGCAAGTTGCCCATAGGCTTTAAATAATAACAAAATGTCCTGTTATAACCCATTTCCGAATCGGTAACGGAATGACAATATTTTGAATTAATTATAATTAAATATATTTATATAATTAAAATGACATTACAATGACATTAATTAGTAGTAAACAGTAGACATGTTCATTTAGCAAGAAGGGGTAACAAAGTATGCCTTGAGGTAAGTCGGATATAAGCCCTTACACCGCAAATAATGTAACAAGTAATCCTATCATTCCGTTACTAAGTTGGTAACGGAATGATAGGATGTAATTAATTATATTTAATTAACCATAATGAGTTCAGTTACAAAACTGTCTCCACTAATTAGGTTTACCTAAACCTGCTTTGCATACAAACTTTCATTGTCATCCCTCCTCACTTTTTTGGGGGAGAATACAAAAATATGCTTTCTCGGTAACGGAATGACACGCTAATTAGGAAAAATCGTTAGGGTCGCTGAAGCAAAACTAAGACAGCTAATCAAAAATCACAAGTATGCATACTTTTTTATATCAACATGCTAAAATATAAATAACATTTAAGGAATTTCAGTCCCTTCAGTGCCATTTCTACGGATATCTCTTCTCATGTTTTTTAAAATATTTTTGGGCAAGCTCACTAATTGCTAATTAATTACAGCATTAAAATATGAAAATGCCATGAAAATGTAATTCAGAGTTAAAATTGAGAATATTCATACCTTTAACTTTAATTTGGCACCAAATTTGATGCTGCAGGATGATTTTAAAATTTTAGGTGCCATGTCTGCTTTTGCGAGGAATTGCCCATTTATAAGCATCAATGGGTGTTTTTCAAATTTTTCAAAGACAGTACATAGTGTATAACATTTACAATTTTGTTGCTGTGAAAATAAATGATTAATTAAATGATTTATTTTATCTGGTTATTACCATTAGTCAGTATGAAAGATAACCTAAACTACATTACCGAAATTTTGAACATGAATTAAGAATTTGAACAGTAACTATAACTTTTGGTGATGCAGCCTTTGAATATTATTTAACCACTATACATCTTTTGACAAAATGCTGTTTTAAAACCAAAATATTATAATGATATAATTTTGAAAAATGATAATACATTTTCAATTGCTTTATTGTTTATCAATATTCATAGTATACTGATAGAATACATTATTCAAAAATAATGCAATGATTATATTTTACTAAACAGGTGCAGGCATATCAACAACACTTTGCAATATTTCATAGCAGAGAAGGTAGTCCTCCTGTAAAGAGAAAAAGAAAGGAAATTTGAGTATGCAAGTTTTAGGAATGTCAGTGAAATAGATCTCACTATCCAAGTTGCATAGATGGAACTTTTTCACATATAAAAAAGTTACTTTAAAATTAAGAATTTTCCACTTACCAATGTTGATATAGCATAAAGATTTCTCATTCTTAATTCCTGGACTGTCTGAAAAATGTTGATCTCATGCGTGTCTCTGAATCGTTGTATCTCATTATGAACTGTAACATACACACCACTGCTACCAGCTCCATCTCTGCAGATTCAAAAGTTAAAACATCTGTCTGATATTGTTTATACCGTTAAATGAAGAAAGGGTGCTTGCAAAAGATATTGGTCTATTACAATACATTAAATATTAAAGAATATAATCTTTTACAGGATTTGTGTAACTAACAGTAACATTTAATTGAGATCTTACATGCAGTGTACTATCACAGGTTCTGCTTCTTTTGTAAGTCCAACTGCGGCTAAGAAGGCTCTTAGTGTTGGTATATCTTTCTTTCTCTGTGGCCAGGATAACAACTGATAATGTTTCACTTTCACCACATCCTAGAAAATAAAATAAAAGTAGTTGTATAAATACAAAAATATCAAGAAACAACAAGAGCCAATAACCACTTTTATGTGTTACTAGTATATTAAATAATTTTGGCATTCAATGGTATTGTCTTCAACCTTCTTTAACCATGCCTATCATAAATATGTATGATATAAACACATATTCCTACCATCACCAATTATCAACCAACAAATTCATACCAAGTAGAAATTCTGAGTTATTGGCATTTTAAGATTTTGACCATTAACCCTGTGACCTCATTGATATTCATGACACAAGCACCTAAAACAATAGCGTTCATACTGCAAGGCATTCATACACCAAGTATGACAAACATCCATCATTCCCTTCTTAGTTAAGCTATACAAGTTATTTTTAGCCCCCTCCCTCTCATAAATATACATGATGTAAAATTCCATGCACATTGTCCTGTACCAGTATATTACCCAACAACATCATACCAAGTTTGGATACAATTCAATGTTCTGATTTGAATATTTTGACCTTTGACCTCATTAATGTTCATGATACGTACGAGCACTAAAAACAATATTGTTCCTATACTCACTCACTATAATGTATCTACACAGTATGATAAATATCCATAACTCTGTTGTTGAGTTATTGTGTATCATAGCTAGGTATGGCAAAATCAATGCCCTCAATATGCATAATATCACATTTCACATCCATGGACTTATATACATGTCATCACCCAACAACCTGTCAAGTTTCCATATAATCTGACTTCCGGTTGGGAGTTTCAAGATTTTGACCTCATTAATGCGAGCACTAAAACAATATTGTTCTTGTACTCACTATAATGCATCTACACAGTAAGTATGATAAATATCCATAACTCTGTTGTTGAGTTATTGAGTATCATAGCTAGGTATGGCAAAATCATTGTATGCCCCATCCCCTCAATATGCATAATATCACATTTCACATACATGGTCTTATACATGTCATCATCCAACAACATGCATGCCAGGTTTCCATATAATCTGACATCGGTTGGGAGTTTGAAGATTTTGACCCCAAGATGAGCACCCAAAACAATAGGTTCATGTACTCACCATGATACACCATAGCAAGTAGGACAAATATTCATTACGCTGTTGTTGAGTTATTGCATATCATATAGCTAACTATTGCAAAATAATGTTAAGCCCAACCTCCTCATGAATATGCATAATATCTAATTTTGCAAATGTGATCATGTACCTGCTACTGTTTCACCCAACAACACCATACCAAGTTTGGATACAACCTGCCTTTCAGTAGCAAAGTTATTGTAATTTAAAGCTTTTCACCATGGACCCCATATCCTCATTAATATGCACATAATGAATTAACTGTATTACCATCTTGTCTTGATGAGACACTTCCATGTTACGTAGGTGATAGCCATCACTGCTTTCAGTCCTGACACAATTTACAATCATGTTTCCATACTGACAGCTTCCGTTGGGCCAGTAACAAATACATGTCTATGAACATACAAAAGTAAATGTAAAATTTATATACCAATAGCGACTCAATTACATGGATTGGATTGAGATCTTATTCTAGCTGTCCAGATGCATTTCTGTTGTATGTCCATATTGACAGGACATCTCCCTCTGTATGGCCAGTAGGGAATGTATAATGTAATGTTTCATGTCTATGAAACTACCAACAGTAGGTAAACTTAAAAAAAGTGAAGAATCTAGATAAATATACTGTCCATGGACAGGTGCATCAGACAGACACCTAGTTGAAATCTGCCTGAAAAGTTTCCACATTAACACTCCAGTTTGATAAAGTTGAAAATACTGTATCAGATGAATACATACGTAGTTTGATTAAAATATACTGTGTAAATATATCAGGAGTGTGTACCGTAGCCTACAGATAAAATGTTGATAAATAAACAACACAATAAATCTTATTGTCCCTAAAGTTTTGTCCTTTTGTTGATCTTATTTAAATTTTATTGCAGAGCTAGAATTTGCTGTCAAACCTTGATAGAGGTCCAAGAAGCAAATATTCTGGAAGCTACAAGCTTTTGACAAGAATATTAGCATAACAACAGTTGAAAATGATGTATCACATTGGTGGGACTTGGAGTCATTGTCATGGTAGGCCATTAATAGTATAGTGAGGATATTATTCATCCCCACTTCAGGTATACAGGGATATGTAAACATGAGATTGTTGTCCCTATATTATACCTACAGATAAAAGTGCTAACATTCATATCGACATTTGATTGCTTTCTTTTTAAGTTCTACAGTACATTCAATGTTACTTTTCAAATGTTTGGCTTAATACTATATATTAATTAGAACAGTAGGTAATAATTTCAGTTATAATACATGTAACTTACTCTATCTGTTGAATCTAATTTGTTCAACATGAGTATCTTTGTACACTTCTGGTCATATACCAGTCTCCAGAAGTCTTCCACAGTGGTTGGGAGAGGAGACTGTGTTAGAATAAAGCTATTCCTCTGGTAATAGCTCTGAAACAAATACATCAGTTTTAATACATTATTAACATTTTCGGTTTCTGTCAATGGAGGAGAGCAGATGGTGTACCTGTCTTTACACATAATTGCAAAACTGCTCGTTTCTTTTGAGTAGGCTTACAGGGAATGTTCATGATTGCTATGACATTATCAACAGCTAATGGATGTCACATTGGGCATTGCTATTTTGAGATATCTGGCTGGCCTTCAATCCAGTTTTGCACCGACAAAACTGGTACAGATAGGGTTAATAAACAATATGAAATGGACAGTACCACCCTTGCATGGTAGAAGTTCAGGAACAATGCAAATTCAGTGTATCACTTTTAAAAGGCTGTGACGGTTAACCAACCGAAAGGCCGCTAACCGGATACTAATTTTTCTAACCGGTTATCAGAAAATTTCCCGTTCAAAGTAGTAGCCACTATCAGCATAACATCGGATTGGCAAATATTTACCGATGTTTGCCAATGTTTTTAAATCGCATTTCTAATGTGACCAAATAACTTGAATGCTAAAACAGCTTCATGAGACTTAATAATATTCAAATGTGGTATCTGGGGATGTGTTAATCTGTGAACCCCAAACATGAAATCGATAACAGGGCTTTTATACTTGACTTGATGCCAGCAAAAAAGTGATATATGTTGCTCACTATAGCAATCGCAAAAAAAAAAACTCTTATCTTCCATCCCCTTAATTTCAGTCTTTCAGGTACTGGCTTGTTTACAATCAAATGTTTTCTACTAAATAATCTGTGATGTTTTGTTCCACTTTCAAACATTATTAAAGAACAACCCTTTTCCATTAAAGGAAGTGTGAATAACTGACTGGATTATTGCAATAAACTGTTACACAATTGCAACCTATTTGGTACATAACAAGGAGTCTTCTACAGAATCCTTCCCCTCTTTTCTGAAATACATGTACCTTAAATCATGAAGTTCAATGTTACTTGGCTAGGCTTTATTTTCCCCATCAGTTGAATTAGTGTGGTGTTAGGCTAGCCATGTGATTGAACAATTCCTGAAACTAGACGAGGCTCAAAGTAGATTGAATGGGAGAATATCATAACACCGTAAGCAAAGCGAAACTGCCCTAAATAATATCCACCTAAAGTGAATTCCACCCGTCAATAAGCAATGCTTTCTACTTTTTTCATGCATGGTTGTAAAATATAATTCCAAAACAGGCTATTAGATCTTTGATCATTTGCATGACTCAAATGAATAATTGGTGGTTGTTTTGACATCTCTCACGGCACGATACGATAATTAGCTGTAACCGAGGTTAAGCAAAAATACTAACAATGGGATGGCCGCATTAATTCTTCTTTTGTGTACTTTGTATGGTGTTACTCTCTGAAATCAATATATGGAACTGCTGTGTACTGCTATATTACATTCATCAGGCATGCATTCCGTGTTACTAGCTACATATATTACGGCTGTGTGCTATTATATGTATCATACCATCGCATAAGACGGTGTGGTTTGTGTATTGCAAAATAATGTTGGGTTCATAGGTTTGCTGTATCACAAAAAAATAAACCTATATAAAGTTTGAAAATGGTATATGTTGTCATGCAATTAACTAAAAGTATAATCATATTATTTAACCTACAATATGCATTATTGACTGTTAACAACCATGTAACAAAAACAAAAAATCAAACAGTCACGCATA
>JAODAF010015304.1:0-12215 GCA_027574765.1 Molpadia intermedia
TTTCTATTCAACGTTACAACTGTAGTCAAAATGCGGACTGCATCAACACAGATGGCAATTACAAATGTGAATGTTCAGAAGACTTCGTCGGTTCGGGATTTATTTGCACAGGTAATGAATTTAATTATAATATTCAACAGGATATGTTTGCTTTAGCTCAATGGAAAGACTATTTGGTCATTGAAGAGTGACTGGGAGGGTGTGATAAGATGTCTTGAACATCACCCCTTGTGTTTGTATACCATCTTGAATAAATATCCTGTACCGGTTTCAATGTGGAAATATTGCAGATAGGCCTATAGTGTTGTACACAGTGTCAACGAAAACAAATTTCGTATAAGTTTGGTATTTTAAATCTCATCCACTCTCATAAACTTGAGCACGGCATTATTACACTACATAAGCCTACCTAATGGAATATTTAACCTTTATTTTGTAGCGCGATGTCCCGCACAGAACCTAACGGTGAGTGGTGTGGCTTTGACTTTCCCTATGGCATACAATGGTCAGGAAGTTCAATCTGTTCAACAGTGTCCTATGAATGATGGACGTAAGTATAGTATTAATAATTAGTAAACTAGTACGCTATAAGCAGTTATTTCTTAGGAAGAAAACTGTATCTATCTCTGGTCATCTTGATTTACATTTAACAATATTACATTTCATAACAAGCGAAGTGTGGAAGAGGAGAAAAATACAAAATGACTGCTAGAATGCGTGCTTCTAATCGGTGCTAATTATTGTTCATGTAGTAAAGTATGCCTATATAAAACAAACAAATGAATAACGGCTGAAGGGTTTGATACGAAGGGTACCGATTTCTCGACATGACGCAACATACACGCAAGTTACATTAGTAGTAGAGTACGTACAGCATGTTTAAGCAATCCATAGGCTACTGTACCGCTGAGTATAAGCCGCAACCCGCAGCGACTTCCAGATCAGTAAAATCATAACAATTAGAGTGTGTAACATTATGTTACTAATACTTACTTAAGTACACAATAAATTGGTAATTGGTTCCAGGCCAACATCATTAAATGTTAAATTGTGTGATCAATAATATGGTGCACATGATTATATGCAAGGTTCAATACCATGCCCAGTGTCTTATATTTCTAATGGCCAATGCCTTCATAATAGAACGGCTTATTTTGAGGTGATTTATCAAATTAGCCTAAACACCACTGCACAAGTCGATGACTTTATTGAAATCATCAATTCCTGCTACCATTACTGATCCATGCTATTTTAAGATTTCCCATCAACAGTTGGTCCAGCTTTGCACCATCAAATCTGCTTGGCACAGGAAAGGTTAAGCATAGACAGAAATTATAAATTATTGACAAATTTTACATTTAATAAAAAATTATAATAAAGGTAGGACTACGGTATTGAAACCTTGTTGCATGCGCCCAGATAACGAAGAGATTCTTGTTTGTTGTTTGAAACTAGTTTGAAATGTATACGTACTGTAAAATATAGACCCTCTTCAAAGACTAATAAGGCCGAACACTCTACTAAAACATATAATTTGGCCAAAACTGATTCAGAACATCATTAATTCAAATAACCAATTGGATTTGGCTTCATAATCAGAAGCCAGAATATTGATTTTGGATGATTTGTCCTAATTTAAAATTTCTGTTTTGGATTTACTTTTCATATTTTATGCCCCGAAAGTGAAGTGTTTGAATTTACAGGTCTTGAAGATCATATCACTGACTAACGAACGATGGTTTATAAAAGCGATATTTACCAAAACAATACGACCAAAATGAAATTTCGGCGCATAAAGATTCTTGCACATCTTAACATATGCTGTGAATTTAATAGGTTTCCGATGAGTTTTGTGAGAATTAGAGCACATTCAACCCTTAAGTGTTCGGATTTCCAGGTCTCCATGCTACCACTACTAGGCCTAGGATAGATTCAAACACCCCGCCAGCCCTGCGCTCAACATTTCTGGATCTCATCTAAGTATATTCCAAAGGGATTCTAACCAAATTATAGCTCTTTTCTAATTGACATATAGGCCTAGCCTATTGATGGTTGGCCTAACGTTAGTATGCCTAACAATTAGTTTAACATTAACCTTAGGCCTCTTCCCGTACATCTTATTATTTAATTAGTTAATGACAACTTACCTCGGTGTCGCCTCAAAAGTCAATCTGCTGACATAACGTCAAGCTTTAGGATAAACATTGACTTGGGATTAACACTAACAAACCTGTCTGTGATTAGAGCAGCGAAAGTCCTGATACTTGCAGAAAACTTGCAAGGCTAACGTTAATTGGCTCCCAAAGTGAAATATTGCATAGTTCGTTGGTAAATGTTTCCTGACCTTTAACCTTGTGATAACGTTACTGTTGAACGTTGTGATTGGCTAAGTAGGTCTAATATATGCAGTTAATGTACAATATGTGTCGTTTCTACGATTATGTGTATGATATGACATGTACGTATATCCTGGCATTAGTGAAGGATTAGCCAATTTGCATTGTTGTTTGACACATCAGACTGTCAGAAAACTGATATGAAATAAACATCGTCTATATAGATCGTCACAGCCGACATGGCCTGAATGGTGCACTCTGATTGGCTCTCAATTTCCATTTACTGTACTTACTTAAAGTCGCTAAATTATTTTCAATTTGACATAATATGATATTTTGTGACAAAATCTCTTAAAATAGTGATAGGATTAAACTGTTCTGACAAACCTGAAATCGTGACGGTTTATTCACCTATAATGGGCCGTTATATACGCAGTTAATTTCTTCAATAACATTTTCTTTCTAGAGAATAAATCTCTCGCGAAAAGGATTTGCGACCAATTATGGTATGCACCAGAACTACAGATGTGTTACGAACCTGAATCGGTGACGGATTTGTTGCAAAACATTTCAAAGGTAATATTTCTTAATTATATTCTATGTTTGTGCTTTTCCTTGATTTACAGTTTAAAGACTGATACTGTCTTTTTTGGACTACACGTAATTACATTGACAAACTGTGTGTTGGGCCGCCTACGACGCTGTATAATATGATTCATGAGTTCAACCATGTAGAATACGTTGTCTAAGACGAAATCCTAATTAAATTTTATATATATGTACGAGACTTATAAGGTTTGATATGAAATTATAATTATTGCACTGCCGATTATTAGATGTACGTACCAGTACATAAATCGTCACATATATGACAGTGAGCTGATCTATACGTCTTTTGTGAGATGCTCCTGTGGGACCAAGCTGAAGATTCAGAACAGGATTACAATTCATTAGATCGTTAGTTAATACACTTATATATTACAATGATTATATAGTATTTTTTTATTTCTTGAGGAAGGAATAATGCAATCATGATATTTTATGCTTGTATGTGTGTACTCAAGTTGTTCAACTGGTTTTAGTCTGAAGGAACTTACAAAAGGAGAGCGTATATATTGTTTAGGTTAGGGTCCGCAGTTCAAATACAAAGGAATCCTCGAACTTAATGTAATGTTGACAATAATTAATCTTATATACAGTTGGTGTGGGTTCCCCATAATGTAACCCAATAATGTAGACTGTGCTTAATCTCATAATTGGCATGTAGGTTACTTATATGCAGTACAATAAACTTTTGATTTTGGTTGAGATTAAAGGTCATTTGAGGTCAACGGAGGTCAAGTTACAAAAACTTGTAATTCAATAATGCCGACTTGGATTAATCTCATTGTTGACTTGCAGGCTGTTTATATGAGAATCCCTCGTATAAACGGAGGTCAAATTATAAACAAATATTGTAATCAGGCTAACTCAATAATGCCAACTTATTATTATACGGTTATTCTCGTTGTTGGTGTGTAGGTTGCTTACATTGATTACAAGAACCCTATAGTGTGTGGTAGAGTTCAAAGATCATTGGAGGTCAACAGAGATCAAATTACAAACATAATTGGAATCCAATACTTGCGATTAGTAGAGGTCAAAGGACATTTTAGGTCAACATCGGTCAAATTATAAACCGAAATCAAGTTAACTCATTAATACCCAGTTGGATAATTGCATATTTGGTTTGTAAGTTGCTTATATTGAGTTCAAAAATTCCCCATATGATTGGTCAAAATCTCGTAGTTGGTGTGTGGGTTGCTTATATTGATTACAAGAATATATCATGTGATTAGTTAAGGTTAAATGTCATCTGAGGTCGACAGAGGTCAATTCTAAAAGCAATTTAATCAGGCTAAAGCAATATTCAGTTATCAACTTAGATAACTCTCACATTGTTTTAAGTTGTGTATATCAAGTACAAGTTAAGAGAGGTAAAATATGTAATCAGTGTTACTATGCTAACTTGGGTTAATTTAATCATATTTTGGTTAAAAAAACGCTTACTAGTGAAAACATTGTAATAAACCCATTGACATGAACAGGCTATAACATAGTACACAATCTATTTTTGAAATCTAGAAAACCACTGCGCTTTGGAAGTTTTTCGGCAAGAAATCACAACACGTTTGTGGCTTTCTTGTACTGAACCATAATGTGTTATAGCTAATAAAACTACATGTTAGCTGCCTGCTGCTGGTTTGTGTCTTCTATTGTTATAACCATTCGCCATGCAATGTTATGTGTCATGTTTTGTCGCATGAGGCATGAGGGTCACTCATAGTGATGATTCCATAGATTAATGATATGAGCATGTACAAGGCAGGGATCAAACATGCGCAAGTTTTTGGTATTCTCATGCCTAAAATTGTGTGGACACTACTCCTAAACCTTTTCAAAGAATATGCTAACATTTTGTCTCAAAGACTCACGGGGTCAAGATAGAACGACAAGTTTATTACCCAAAAAATTCAGGCTAGTGCAGACTAGGTTTAATACATTGTACCTAATTGTTACTAATAGTTACTACTTTACATAAAATATATAAAAATTGGAAACGATGTCAGATATGTAGAATATGTTGATGGAAATTTATGATACTTAAAATTTAAATGGATGACGATGAGATATGAGTCATTGATTGCTTTATCGATTTATATTTTAATTACAATATACAGACTACTGTTACTGAAGAGAACGTTGAAGACGTTTCCGTTGTCCTTGTGTTATTAACCAACCAGGAAGACACTCTCACTTCATATGATATAGAAACTGTCATCACTACCCTCGACTCCATCGTTAATGTTAACAGTTCCACGTCGCAGGTAAAACCGTAAGGGCAGTTGGTTGGGGGCACGGTACGGCAAACGTTTAACATTGTTTTCTATTAGGGCTTCCATTATTTGGCATTGAATGTCTTGGTTTTCACATATTATAATATTACTTTTACTTGTATCCGTCGAATTCAAGGGGGCCCACTAATTTCGATTTCAAATTCTATCCAAATATTTACTACCAATAATATGAGATTGTTGCTTTGATTCCATAATATATGTTTCTTATTTGGCCTTGCCTTCTGAAGTCTGACCTCAAATCAAATACTGACCTAAATGAACAATATATTCTGATATTTCCTCACTATAAAACTATCAATATATCAAAATATTTCCTTTGCCTCAAGGATTTTGCCAAAACGTATTGCGGTCTTATCTAATTGTTAAAAACAAACCTATAGTAGGTATTGTAAGTCATTTACTGTTATGTCCAAGTGCAACCAGAGTGTATTTTGGCTACACATGGCAGTCCGACTCGATCATCTGGGCATCTGAAATGTACGCTGTTCAACAACACAATCTCCAAGAATGGTTTGTAAACGAGGAGGATCAATTAAATAAAGGTGGCGATATTTGTTTGGGTATTTCATTCGGAGTAATCTATGTTTTCACTATACAAAACAAATAGTCAGTATATAAATTCAAATTTCATATGTTAAAATTTTGCAAGATTTTCTTCTATTAAGTCATTCTCCGCTGGAGGTGTCAGTTAGTTACATTGTAACATTGTGTGCTTTTATTCGTTTCTATAATTCAGTGATACAATAATATTTTACTCACATAATCCCGGTTTCTACATATATAGGCTAACCACGTTGTGGTCTGTTTCAACTTTTCCCAGAAAGTACGGAGAGTTTCTAATAATTTTAGGCATATCAGTTTGTACCTCAATGATCAAATGGTCTAATGGTCTAATTTTAATGATGATATATTTATTAGGTCACCAGTGCCGTCGCGGGAGTGATCAGCAATATCATGGACGTTGGCATCAACACTCTCAAAGAGACTCAAAATATCGGCAACATCCCTCAGTTGTTAGAACAACAAATCAGTCACAACATTAGATCGAATAAAGAGAACTACACAGAAGTATTTGACAATATTGGTATACATGCAGTAGCTGTCAAGAAGGAAGCACTGAGGCGAAATATTTCATTTGGCAGCATATCAGGTGGAACAGAAAGAGAACATCCACCAAAGAGCCTTCAAGGTCATACGACTGGATTAATAGATAACACTAATACAGATGTTACATCATCCATTACACTGCCTGAATCAATATTGGAAGTGATAACAACGGGTGAGAATACGCGACCAACAAGCTTCATAATCATGGATATACATTAACAGTATTTAGTTCATAGCAGCGCTCTACATTAGGTACATTAAGATGTACTGTTAAGGGTTGTTTATAGAGGATTGTATATATACTTGCTTTACAAACATAATCGATATGGGACTTCAAACAAACAATACGCAAAACATACGAGGCGCAGTTGCTAAGGAGGTGAGGCTACAAAATCCAGTTGTTGAGCACATTGCGAAAGGAATTTCGGGCAATGGGAGAATGGGACAATTTAAAAGTAGTTAAAGAAGTTTAAAAAGTAAAACAGTTAGTTAAACATACACAATACGAAAGGAGTAGACCACTGGAATGCGTATAGCGGGGATATGTATGGTGAGATATTTAAAACGTCAGTTTTATATTTTCGAGCATGTCTGACCGATTTTACTTTTCGGATAAAGATGAAAACATAAAAAAGCATACACACAAATAATTATTCGTTGGTTTAACCATAATCAGGCCGACAGGTGTATTGAATCGAGTATGGAATGTAATATAATTATGAACGTGGGTTGTGAGTTAAACATCATACAGTTAAAAACAAAAATCGTCACATTTGTCGTCGGACACGGGTTCGTTTAAGAGCGTAGCATGGTCACGTGATATAAGGCATTTTTCTCGTTATTTTTGGTTTTCTCGTTCTCGTTATTTCGCTTTATTAATTATCTAGATGCGGACAATGCAACTACAGTTCTTCTTAGTTTTATTCTCTATCGTGATGCGAGCCTATTTCCACTCGCGGAACTTGCTTCGAGCCAAGATGGACGGAGAGAAATTTCAAGTCAAGTGATTGCGGCAAAAGTTGAAGTAGATACACTTATTGAAAGATTGGTTCCACCAGTCGAGCTACGATTTACATCTTATGAGGTGTGTATGTGTGGACGTATGAAAACAAAACAGAAACAAGAATGTTTATATAAAGGTTACATAAAACGGTGTGATAGTTTGAGAAGAAATGTGATTAATAGTTATAGTATGTATATACTTCAATTAAAGCCATCTGCTAATTTGTGTCAACTAAGAATGCTCGCAGAGGAAACAATACTAACGTATGCTATTTGCCACTACTTGTAACTAAACAGAAATCTACTATATAATGAAAAGTAAAATGATTGACCTTTTCATCCATATTGGCTAAAACTAAGACTTATACAATTTGTTGGTCAAGTTTATATTCTGTGTTGGTTGGTATTCCAAGGCAATTTGACTTTTTTCGTGAATTTATTTCCGAATTGGTTTGTTTTTTCTTAAAATATACTTATTTAAAATTCAATTAACCGCGCTATGAAACGATTATTTTTTAGAATATCTCTGAAGATGAAATCGAACGAGAATGTGTTTACTGGCGATATGGTAACGAGACGGAAGGAGGAAGGTGGGTATCGGATGGCTGTGAACTTGAAAGTTTTGATAACGATACAAATCTTGTTGTTTGTTTATGTGATCATCTTACAAGTTTTGCCGTTTTGTTGGTAAGTAAATCAAGCTACTAAAAAATACATTTACATAAAGTAAGATTACGATATTTTAGGTCGGACAGATTTGGGGCCTACTGAATTACATTTTTATTTTTTAATGAAAATAGTATAGACCATAGGCCTATATATTGATTGATTGATTTATCACATTTAATGATCCACCACAAACAAAAATAGAACACCAAACGAAAGGTGGAATATTGTTTGAAACCAAAGCGAAGCATCGGGAGTGTAACCAGATTGGATATAATTATTATTCCTATATGTGCATGTTTCCATGCCATGCTATACATAAAAGTATGTTAGAGAATTTTACAACACTTACCACGGAACATGTAATTGCTAGACGTATGTATTCTAGTAACCCACAAAATAGTGAATGTTTTTACACTTTTTTGCAGCATTAATAGTATATGTTAACTTGTAAACTAGCAGCCAATAGTACCGTACTCCCTTATATAGAAAAAAACATATGTTTCTGGTTCTATGGTGTTACCAGTTTTTATATCTCCTTCTATATATGTTTGCAGTAACTCTTAGCTAAAAGACAATATTAACATCCTTAGGATCCCACCGGGTGCACCTGGCTTTCCTCGTTGTCCTGAATACATTTAGAAAATGTTGATTAACATCTGACCGTCAATTATTCTGAATAAAATCATTCGCATCATTCGCAGCTCATTATTTGTTCACGTCAAATTTAAGCAGTGAACTGATAGTTCACTGGTTTAAGGAAGTGTTGACATAGAGTGGATCCCTGGTTACGCAACTGCATCATATTGTAATTATTCTTGTAATATTTACATGACATTGACAATGTCATCCCAGATCGAATACCACTGTTTCTCATTTTTATTAAAACATGTAATCATCACATGAAGTTTTAACCCGTTATCATGGCATTACAAGTGTAAACCGGTTATGCAACCGCTTCGCATTGTTATTTATCTTCTATTAGGCTGTTTCATTGTTTTCAGTTTAGAAACAAACAGGGCACCGACCACAGAATGTATATCAATATCCCCAATAACCATGAATGGCTTAGACGACCGGTCTGCCTGGCAACCGTATCGATTAGAATAACTATGCTTCGCTTATGATCTCATGAGATTTTGATTGTCACGACGGGGTAGCTTACAGCCATTAAAATTCCACCATTATCTTTCATCGACCCAACTAACATATATTGTTTTATTTACAGCACGTGAGTGAGAGCAAGTTCGAAAACAACGCCGTTCTTGATTTAATTACCAAGATTGGTTGTTCCTTGTCCTCTGTTGGGCTCTTTATTTGCGTGCTCGTGATATGTTTTAAAAAGTAAGGTTTTTCCTTTATAAATTTATTGATAGTCTGATTTTAAACAATCGTGCTCTTCAAAAACGAATGATATTGAAATATAATCTTTTGTAGGATTATTATATACCGGTAGTCACACATCCACGGTAAAACGATGAAAGATACATGCTGCTTTGGGAAACAGTATGAATCTAGATGTTGTAGTAATATTTGATTGAAATAAATCTAAAAGCAAAATAAGCATATCAGCACACCCACCTCTTTGGATCATATAATACCATTAACGAGACGAGATTATAATGGTTGGCTTCCCACTTATGCTCAGATGACATGTGAAATTTCTAGATCAACACAGGACTGAATTATGGATTATTTATCCATGTTGATATATGTCCCGATATAACCGATGCTAAATCACATTATTTTCTTCCTATGGTGATCAAACATTAGTGTTTAAAGCCTGTGTGTAAATCATTTTACAATTACTAACAAGAGGGCAATCCATGTAGTTGCAGATCTCATCACTATCATCAGTTTTGCCATTCCCTTCAGCTATGCCTATTGACCAATTACAGTTAAAATGTTATCATTATAGGCTATAATAAAATTGAATAAATTAAGGATACAAACCCCAAAATAAAATACTGTTTTAAGAATTCAAAAGAGATACAAACCCATGCCATTGGTTTAAATTTGCATATAGGCCTACATTCAACACATTAAGACCAATGAGCTGAAAAACACTATAATAAATACTGGAACATAATTGATGGTTGCATTGAATTAGCTTTTACCAATCATTCGATTTTGCATGTGAAAGTGTGCAATGATTCGCGATGCAACATTTGACCTTTGACATTTAACGGTAAAAGTCCCATGCAAATCCAAGGGGATATGGTCAAAATGTGACTTTACTTAATTTGATCTTTGACCCTCAAACTTGAGAGTCTGTGAGGCACTAAGTTAGATCATAGAGTAACTACCTACCAAGTTAATCGGATAAGCGGTTTATGAGGAGTTCGCGACGCAAAATTGGCACTAAAATTGAAGAATTTTATGCTAAAAAAGTGTATTTGACCTCTGACCTCGTGATCTGTGACTGCAAATTAATATTAAAATTTGTTAGAATATATTGTACCAATGGTACCTGTAAAATATAAAATTACTACTGTACTGCAACAAAAAACGTCAATTGATTGGAAGATGCGCGATAAATCAAAGCCGATGTACTGTAGTACAGAACAAAACTTATTTATGTAGATTACACACCGCCTTCTGCGTTGCGTGCTTTAAAGTCCATGTAGGAGTACCAGTTTATACATTGTAACAGGGATTTTGTTCATATATTTGGGGTCTAGTAACAATTATTATAATGTAAGAAAATAGAGTTTAAGTTGGCAACAGCCGGGTCCATCTACGCTTGATTCAGTGAATTGCCGAACTTCTTTGGTGTGATAGAATATCACCAAGAAACACAAGATAATTTTGACTTACCGGTATCAAATCAATTTTGAAGAGGTAGCAAAATATGAACAAGAGGGCAATTCACGGAGTTGCAGATCTTATCGACAAATCTCTAATCTAATCCCTACTTAGACAGTTTTTGTCCAATGGTTGATATTACAACTCAATAGTTTGCATCAAGTGAAATATTTTGCCATTTGACCTTGTAAGTTATGATCTTCAAATTATATTAAAACATATTATGCCTATTATAACCAAAAATATAACCAAAAATAGGATTTTACTTGATTTGACTTTTGATTCTTGACACCAGAACTCAGCGAAGCACCTAATTACCAACTTTGGAGTTAATCGGTAAAGCGGTTTAGGATTACAATTTGACCTTTAACCTCGTGACCTTTGACCTTTTCTTAAAGGCGTATTATCAAATTGTATTAAAAAATCTAATACATATTACAACTGTGAAGATCGCACTAAAAGATATAGCCAAAATTAGGATTTTACTATGCTCACAAAAATGTGCTCACTCACTCACTCACGCAAACACATACCCACGCACCCGTACACATGCACACCCACACGCACGCACACACACAACTACAATTTGATCCCTACCTCAAACTGAGGTCCCCTGCATCAATGGTTACTTTACCATGGGGACCTCTAATGAGACCCTACAAATTCCCTCCAAGCGTTTCCTTGCAACCGTTCCCATAGTAACTGATGATTTCATAAAGGGGTCCAATGGTCAACTGACTACAATGTCTCATTATCCAAGTATGGGACGATTAGATAACAAAAGGTGAGCCATGGCGAAAGTTCGAGCGCGATAACACACACGCAGGGTTCCTGGTCACAGTGGAATATGTGGAAGCACTGTTGGGAGAGAAGAAGCTATTTTCGCCCAAAGGATGATAGTGACAGCGAGGGAGCGCATATGTCTGTATGCAGTTTGTGCTTAATACCAGCTAGGAGAAAATGTATCCGATAACTACGCTAGAATTACAGTGCAATTTTGTTTGTGGTAAACACCTCTTTCGCGAAGATCACAGGAAAGTCATGGGCTCATGCACCCCTGCTAGTAGGCGCGGGCACTACATTTATATAGAACGCATATAATAGAAATAAATAGCTGCGCGGGAAGCGTGACGAAAACTCTCTTTTTTTCTTTTTTTTTTAAGTTAGTATCAATATATAAAGTTGGCTATATGTGTTAGGCAATTGTTGGATTTTTTACTTCAGGCTTCCAAATACGACCAAAAGGTAGGAGTGGTAACAGCACATAGAAATAAATGAAATGCGCGGCGAAAAGGTTCAGGGTAACCGTAATAAACTTTATTCCACTTTACAATATGTATGATACACTAAACTATCACTCAGACGTATTGATTGTTTTCCCCTGGTGGGGCTCGGGGATTGC
>JAODAF010015414.1:0-12214 GCA_027574765.1 Molpadia intermedia
GGGGGGGGGCTATAGACAGAAATGATGCTGGAAACCATTTGGTGAGCCAAGTCTGAATCTATATAGCACAAGTAGTACGAGTCTGGGCCAGTAACGTTGTAGAACGAACTGAAGCTAGCAAACTGTGATCTACATGGCAAAACAGCTATAGTGTCGTCAGTGCTTACAATACGTAAGCTTACATTGACGTTACTACTTCTGCCTCATATCTACATTTGTCGTCATAATTGCCGTCTAAATATGAAATTAAGCCCACGCTCATATTCTTCTAGAGATATTTTAATCAAATACATACAAGAGACGGGTTAACCAATATTTCTTCCGTCAAAATGTAATGAACTTATGTTCTCTATTAAAGATTGTATTCACAAAGAAAAGCGACCCAATTAAACAACTAGTTTCATTGTTCAGATGAATGTCGGGCATTCCCTGACCCTTCTATGGGGTATTAACATCTGATTCTGAATAAACTACCTTTCAGTCGACTTATTGGACTCTGCGCAGAAATGCATGAACCGCACAGGTCGGCATTCCCTCCCCCTCAAGATCGCTGGTTCGATTTAAACGGTGAATCAACTGACACTCTAGCATTGTATTTCGATAGAGCGCCACTAATATAATAACCTCTAAAATTAAAGCTGCATGATCCACGGACATGACGGAGGAGTCCTCACATCAATAAATTTAATTAGAATTCATCAATTCAGTTTATTGTCCAACAACACGGCCCATATAAAGACTGACCTATAGTGGCCCTGCATGGGCGCTGATTCCAGGGACAGAAGTGAAGGCACGCGTTCTCGTACTTTGTATGGTTGTGTTCGTTGATGATGATAGGTATAGACGCTCACATAATTACAATTGTCAAGCTCGTTATAATATTCATGAGTGGGTGCATGGGGCTTAATAGGTTATCATAGTAGCTACTTGTAAACTAGCTCAACAATGACATGTTGAATCTATGCATACACTCAAAAAACTTGGGGTGTCAAAATTTAACACCCACTGGGTGTAGCCGCTGCAACGACACCCCAAGCGTTACCTTTACACCCACAAGAAACCGGGGTGTTAATATGTAACACCCAATGAGTGTAGCAGATGTAACGCCACCCCAAGTGTCACATTTACACCCACAAACAACCAATCAGAATGTTGCATCGTATTTTATTAGGACTAAAGTGATTTATTTGTAATTACAGTGAGTTAGGCTAACATAAGTGTTTGATTTATGTTGAAGATATGTGGTCTATGAAAACAATGATATGCTAGCCTAACTGCATAATATTTACCGTCTTAATTTTAAAGTTGTGATGTATAGTATTCAGTTCACTGTGTTACTGAGTTACCATTGCAATATTTAAACACCAAACTGTCTGAGGCACACTTTCATATTCAGATGATCGTATGGTATTTCAATATGATGTTGTTTACAATGTCTAGCAATATACTCCACGTAAACCCTTCATACAATTAATTTGAATAGGGGCGTCACCCATCATGAAGTAGTTATATAATTAACACTTCACAACCGTAACATTTGTACACACTCTTAAAGTGTTAAATTAACACCTCTTATCAACACCAGAAAGTGTAAAGTTTACACCGCTAGGTGTTGATAATAAATCTTCCGAGGTGCTAGCTTAACACTGAAAGAGGTGTTAAAGAAATTACACTTGTGAAGTGTTAATTTAACCCGGTGGGTGTTGTCCCTAATCCAAACAGGACACTTCATTTTTTTGAGTGTATAGTTATGTACTATGAATAATATGCTTATGATTTGTAAATCTTATATCATATATATTTAATTCGATTGAAAATTTGGTGAAAATAAACTTGTAATTTGACACTATAGTCTATACCTTAGGTTTATAAAAACAAATAATAAATTACGTATTAAACGTATTAAGGTTAAAGTTCAGTCAATTGTAAAATGTGGATTCAAAAGTGGGTTTAATATTCCTTCGATTAATTGAGTGTCAACTTGGTACTTGATGCCCATCTCGTTGACATTCAGGGTCAAAGCAGGATCATTTATATTCAGACTTAGCCAAAATATGTATTTGGTTGTATATTTGTGTAGGGGAAGGGGGTTGGTTCGGATCCTAAATCATACATCACTGTGATATTTTGACATGAAAGAATGTGGTATTGGGCGGCAAATTTTAGTACTTCAAATTATCATGTGATGCAAACTACATACAATTATGTCCAAAACGAAGACCTCTAGAACGAAGATGGAAGATCAATGGAATTTGGAAGTAGGAGCACAGTATCATATTTGAAGGGCCATAAGCAATATGTCATTAATGTGATCATGTTTATTTGTCGATATTAATGAGAAATTCGACCCAAGTACAGGCACCTTGCATTTATAAACAAGAGAAAGATTTTTTGAATATCGGAGAAAATGAGTACGAGCAGGACTCGAACCAGCATCTGCTGCTTTACATGCAACTGCCTCTGCCATTTAAGCTACCGAACCGTCTGGCGAAAGACATTGCCGCAAGGAACTAGAACCTGACGAAACTCAAGACTCCACAAACGACAACAATTGAACTATACAAGTCATCACTCAACCATTCATTATATATATAGTTCGACACTAACAAATTACAACATTTTATTGATATTTAATGAGAAATTGTAGACCCAAGTACTGGTCTTTTTGAACAAGCGATAGAAAGAATTTGGAATTGTGGGGAAAATTGAGTACCGGTACGAGTAGGACTCAAACCTGCATCTGCTATACGTGCAACAACCTCTACCGTTTGAGCTATACTTAGGCTCATCCGTTGAAAGGCATTGCAGGAAAGAAATAGAACCCGACGCAACTCAAGACTATCAGTTAACCCTGCAAAGTAATGAAATACTGAATGACATTGGTTATACCGACAAAGATAAACACAATGACATTAAGTTGATTTATTTAAGTAAGTATTTAGCCCAAGTCTTATTTTTCTTAATTTAGGGGAAGTTGAGTATACCCGCATCTGCCCGACAACCTGCCTGGCCCTTTCCGCGTATCACACTCATTTCAACCCCAAAGAGCACCAACTGACCCACTGGCCCAACCGAGTCCCATTACATCTCAAGGCCTTTAAGTCACTGGCAAGGAAGTCCCACTTATAACAGTGGGATATTATGAGATTGGTGTATTATTGAGCAAAACGATGGGTTCATATGATATTAAAATATAAATGAGTTATTATGATATTCAAGAATTTTTATTCAATAAAATATCATCTTTTAAATGTACGGTATTCAACGAAAGATTGCAGTTTTCAAGATTTTCATGGTTGATATCATTTCCAAGCAGCGAGTAGTAGTATAGTAGTATTTGCACCGGGGCGAGATATTCTAGTGATACTGATGTTATTTTAACATTAGAAGAGTACATTGTATAGTAGATTATTGCAAACGACTGATTCTTCAAGTCTATCATTATACTAACAATGCGATCACTGATACCCCGGTCCCACCACTTGGCTACAATGGCACCTGAAATATTCCTTACCGGGCATGGTTTCGACGGTACAAAAGTGGATCGACGGATTAGATATTACCTATCGGTCTGCTTAAAAAGACAGGGCAGCTACTTTAGTTGCGAGCTCTGCGTGAACCTGCACAGACAGATGTGCCATGTGATTTACTCCATCGTCAAAAAACTGCCGAGTTGGATCCGGGAGGGCCAACCAGTACACCGAACTTGATTGCACAATTTGTACAGTGCAATACACTGGTTTCGTTCATTTTGTAAGTTTGAATAATTGCTATTAAAATTAGAGTAACAACTATTCCTTCATATCATATTTATTGGTCAACTACAATCCTATTACATACACCCCAACTTGTTTTCAATGAATTACATGACGCCAATACCTCGTATAGTTGCTGCAGAATGTTGTACTTAACCCAGATATGGATAGATACAATTACGTACATACCAATAATCCAAAGGCCAGACAGGTCGGCCTTAGTTAATGATGATGAATGATCTAAATCTCTTTTATTCATGGCTTGTCTTCTGAAATGAAGTATACATGGCGACAAAGATCTCCTCTTCAAAATAAGCAAAGAGGAATAGACTTCATTTTGGTGTCTTCTGTATAATTAAATGTTTCTATTATACGCATGTCTACAAATCATATCACTTCATAATATTATTGTCAGACATTTTGAAACGAGTATTCTATGGATATTGATAATTCAATAATCATATACTCACGACAATTGTTATCATAACATTGCAAACGCAGGGATGACATATCCCATTTTCAAGTGCATAGATGTTGGGGGTGAGGGGGGGAGATAAACATTGAAGGACTGCATTACACAAGAAACGGACCGATATGAGGGCCAAAGTGGGGTTTGTAGAGGGCAACCAATGTCCACCTTGGCAGCGAAACAATGAACGGAATCCATACGCCATAACAAATCTTATATTACAAAAACACATTAAATCACTTCTTTCAATTAAATATCATACAATAATATAATAATTGTCCACCAAAACAAATGGTAATTCAAGATGGCGTACCATTCTTCTACATATATATTAGAGCTATCGTCGTCGAAACACATTGGCCATAAGATAGGGGAGAAAAGGGGGTGGGGCATATGATATCCCTATGCTAGGTATTGTACGAGTTACAGTCCGTCTGAGTGACAGTAATAAATCAAAGTTTTCTTACTTGCTCTTTCAGACAACGGAAGATCATCAAGAAAATCCTATGCATTCTTTTCAAATGTGTTGTAAAGCTTTAGTTTGTCACTCTACTACAAATATACCACTGTAAAATTAATATTTATGACCCTACCAAGGCACTGTCCGTCGATGAGAACGAAGGACTCCACTTTCATGCCTACCATTGTACTGTAAATAAAGCAGTCGAGTTGCTTGGATGTCTTCAAAGCATTACTGTCCACATTAACCGATACTTAACGTGAAAGTGAAGTTACTTTCCAGCAGCGATGCATTCGTGTTGTTGTCTGACACTACGCGTCCAACCCAAGAAACTCAACATTCTGGATATCACTCTTCACGTGAGAAGAATAACACATATAGCCCTAACATACTCATGTAACATACGAGTATTCTTACAACGGGGATAACAACCAATTCAATGAATTCAGAAGTCGATCCAGAGCGGTATCACCAACGTCACGACGGATCATCGTTGGCTATATAGAACAACTACACTCGAAAAACATATTGGTTAAATTTAACCAGAAATGAGTCTTCTCTCGTGCATTTCTCATTTGTGTGGTGGTTTTGTAGAAGTCTTGATGAAGTATTACGATCAATCACTTCACTCCTCTAAAATTATTCATCCATTTCTCAATTATATTCAGTCTTAGTCTTAATGATCTGGTGTTTACGCCCCTCACGAACAAACAACATTCTAATCCGGTCTGGTATAGTTCCCTCTGTGAGATATCAATCTCGACTCAGTTTGACTTTTTACGTTGTACCAAGATTTTGGCCGGCTTATACTAAGCAGGTTCGCACCCCAAAAGAGTTTGTATTTATTTTTCTAAAGTTACTTGCAAAACACACACAGCCTTTTAATTGGTAAGTCTCTAACTGAGATTAATTTCTGTAGGGGTAACATATCAGATGGTTCTGAGATGGTCAGTTCAGCTGATAGGATGATATTTCTCCAAAACTTTAACTTGCCTGGAGACATGATCTTGACGAACGACGGACTCGTATGTCGTTGTTCAATAAGATAAACAGATATCCAATTCTCTTTGAACTGGCGATACATAACCAAACTAAACTAAACTAAACTAAACTTTCCAACCAAGATAAGCAGCCGTTGGAATGCGAAGAAGTGGGTGAAAGAGAGTTGTCCGGGTCTTTTCTCCACGAGACCTCACTTTATACCAAATATCAATTTCCTGCACTTTGCCCATTAATTTTTATTAAAATATATGTATTTTTGGGGTTATAACTCATGGGCTGTTATTTTCCAGTATTGGGCCGGGGTTAGTATCATGAGTTTGAAGCCATGACATTCATGACCCATCGCCCAAACCCCTGCCTTCTTCTAAATAAATATTTAATATTGTATGTTGCATCAATCTATTGATATAGTCCATAGATCAAATGACCTTCAGTTTTTTACCTTTTTTGGTCAAATGTTAATCACTTCTAAGTTCTGGTGAATATATTCATAGAAAATTAAAATCTCCAGAAACACAGACGATTTCTTTTGATCAACTGACATAGCCTACTTGTCAAATCACCGAAGCGCGCCTAATTTCTTCGAACATTGGGGGATGGGAATCCTGATAGTTTTCTGCCAAAATAGGAAATAGGGTCCTTCGTTGCTCCTTTATTGTTTCATTTACCGACGCAATCGGAGATTTGCCGCAATATGGAGTTGAGGGTGTATCACTCCTCCATTTGTGCTACGGGCCCGGATATTGAGATAATGCTGAATTGCTACCATACAAAATTCTATGATAGAACGTTGTATTCTCATACGTTAAATTCTGATTATGGATCCTATAAGCTGAAAATGAAGCCTGGGAAAGTCTGGAGCTTTCAATTTTCTTCACAGTAAAGTAATTTAATTAAGTTTTATGATAGTTGAACCGGTAGGTGTACTATATCGGTTTGGAGTACTTTCGTGCGGCCTTAGTTACCACCAGTCTATACCTTCATCAGACTTGAACGATCTATAAAGAACTACATTTTAGTACCGTGTCTGCCCGCTTCATCAGGTAGTTTTTAACAGACGTTTCTACATATATAACTGTTTCCCACGAGGGATTGCTTTCCTTCTTTCTTTTTATGTTGTTATAAAAATAAAACATTGTTCTACATTACCGTGTAACCAAAATTGAAAATGAATTTGATCAGTCACCTGAGACCATCATGATATGTACATACTAGAAGTGTCTTCCATAAATGTACTGATAGAGCAAGCCTTTTTACTGCTGCAACATTAGCCAGAAGTTAATTTCACTTTGTTAGCGTTTTATTGAAGTATGATAAATGTCTTGCTTACCTTTCCTTTCTCACCCATATACTATAATTACTAGCATCAAACTTTATGATGAATTGTTATTCCTAAATAGGATTGATTTCCCTTTTCCGTAATATGGTATATATATATAGATATGTCTGAAGATGAAAACATCCATTTAGGTGCACAACTTTGCGAAGGGGTAGACATCAATAACATGCTGTAGAATAAGCCAATTTTAAATAATACTGGGGTTT
Source organism: Molpadia intermedia (assembly GCA_027574765.1). Taxonomy (NCBI): domain Eukaryota; kingdom Metazoa; phylum Echinodermata; class Holothuroidea; order Molpadida; family Molpadiidae; genus Molpadia; species Molpadia intermedia. The sequence goes on from JAODAF010015414.1 coordinate 7,232, forward strand.
GCTTCAATCGGTCGACACCCATCCAGAGATCTTGTGTCCCAAATATTAGACTTCTCATTATAGGAACTGACACTTCATTGGTGGACTTGTAGTATATCCTCTACGTGATAAGCAAAACTGTCGACATGGACAATAGTGTCATCAAAGTATATAGGACATATCTCAACCATGTAATGCCCGCTTCATTAATCTCGTGATTATGGCAGAGGTAATACACGAGCCTAATTGTATAACATTAGATTAAAATAGACCCATGTTAGTAATAAATAACCTTATCATCTCCCTCGCTTCCCGTGTGGTTCATTTCAATCTGCATGTACCCACTAGCGAGGGCATGGACATTTAAGACCACCATGCCCACGCCCTTCATCGTTCATATGAAAGAGGTAGCTCTCGTTTATATTGACATCATTGGGCCTTTAGTCGACGAGGAGAGGTAAACCTCTCTTTCCTCAGACTGATAAAGATTATATTTTCACTTGTGTAGGTGGAACTCTGTTACCCTAGTAGCATATACTGTGTTGAGATGATAAATGTTTTTCCAATACACCTCATCAAATGTCCCACTGCATGTCTTATACTGCACATATCGACTACAACGCTGACCATTATATTACACCCATTTATGACTGAGCAGGTGCATTATTTGAACACTTCCGAATCACCAGCTGGTGGATTCCCATGTAAATGGTCATGTTTTACCTCTTTGGGAGCAACACCACAATTTCACAACTTATTATTTGGTAACAAGTAGGCCATAACATATTCAATATTCATAGCATGTAGACATTGTCTGTAAGTCTGTACCCGAAATTTCCTCAGATATGATATCGGCTACCCGAATTTGATTTTTTAGTTTCTTTGCTTCCATCTACATGGAACATCTTGACATGCCATGAGTAGGCTCTCGAAGTCATCTGCCAGTTTTAAATAAATGCCCTAATTTATTAAACTTTTAGAGCCGCCTTAACCGCCGCCTCATCCAGGCTTCTAGTTATTGACCTTGGTAAGTTATTGCAACAGTCCCTTACAGCTTCCTCAGGCTTCGTCAAAGAGAAAGAAGGACAGATATATCAACTTTCATTTGGCTGCAAAGGTATATACATTACTTACAATACAAGGTTCATTTCCGCTGGTTCGACATACTCAATACTCAAGTTCGCCTTCCCTCAGTTCACCCTGGGATCGTGCTCCTATGTCTGCTTAGACTGCTTATCCACAGCATGGAAGGCTTTACCATTGCTTTGCTGCTCATTATAACAAACATTAACTTGACACACAGGAGCAGCAAAAGAAGCAAAAGAATTATGTTGCTCAATAGTAAAGTTAAGCTTTACTTTTGCAGTTACTCTTAATAGAAAACATTACACATGAAGTATCAACACCATCCATATTATGAAAAATCTTCAGCCTCACTGAATCAAGCAACCCACGCTGGATAATACCCATACAGAATGATGTAATATTCAAGAAATGTATTCAGTGATTTCCCATTATTTTAGCGTATCTGACAGCGAAACATTTAAGAAATAGTCCCTAATTGCATAGTTGTGTGTCCGTCTACTCGGCCAATGTATGGCTTAATATGTTTGTTGGTGCTCAGAACGTCCTCTATAAGGCGTCAAGTAAATAATTATGTTCCTGGTGGTATAGAGAGGGTGGTAATAAGACCCTCGAGGATAAGGTGATAGTAGCTTCCTGTCTCTGTGGAACTGATGGGTATGCGGGATGTTTGTGGCCTATTCTTTTTTAAGCATCTCATCGAGGTCCTGTCGTTGGCCCGCTGTACGGCCCCTATATGGGTAGGATTCTGTCTGACCAGGCAGCTGTCTGCCTCCTAGACGTCATCGTCCTCTTTGTATTCGTGGATCGCACGGTCTGCAAGCATGCTTGTTGCAGAAGAGAGGAGGGGTACCCATCAGTTTCGTACACACCATTCATTGTTTCTTCCATAGTGTTGCTCAGAGAACCTTGGAGCTACCAGGAATTGCAAAGTCAGCTATTTACGATTTTTTTCAGGCTCAAGGAAAGGAACAATAAACAATACAAGAAATGCAAAAAGAATAAACTGTGTATATTCTAATTCAGTTTTATTTACAGTACAATGTACAACATGTTCCTTTTCATAACATGAACGCTGCTGGTCGCTTCAGTTCTTTTAAGTTCCATCTGATCTTAGCAATACACTGGTTAATAGATTTTGTTCTGCCTCTCTGTCATCGAGAGATATTTTGCTTCCATTTGCTGGTGATTCAATATTTCTTTATAATAATGCTCCTCCTCTGTATACAAAAGTTGGTTTAACATCTCGGAGATTGTCAAAAAGTGTTGTTGAATCCATGGAAGTAATACTTAATATCACGGTGTTGACGTTACCTTGCATGATCTTTGTGGCATGATTGTAAGAATCATCTCAAACCCTATTAAATATTAGGCGTACGTATTTTGCACATTTACTGAATAATGACTTACAACTAACATTTCATTTTTGGAGAGATATCAAGTCAGAAGGGATAGGGCGTGTCCCACTTGAAGTTGTGATGGTTAAGTGTTGGGAACATGGTATATTCGAGATGAAAGATGAAGAATATAGTAACCTATATTTGGGTACATCATCCTGTCGTGCAAAACATGGATTTGTATGGAACATTCACAACCATGTATAATGCATTACAGTTAATTAAAAGATACAAGTTAACAATTGGAAAAGTAGAAGAATTTGAAGGACATTCAAACTGACATCGAAGGTTATTAGAAGAATCGTGTTACCAGAATCTTCTGTCATCTTAACTGTGCTGTATTTTTCACGCTTTCACAGCCACAATTTTAAGTCCATTTTTATTTTTGAGCCTAGTCATCTACGAACACTTTTCTGTTGCTGAAAATATGCTCAGTTCATGAATGAATATTTTTTGTTAGATTGCGTTATGTTTGTTTAAAGTCTCCGTACAAACATCAACTAATTTGTCTCAATGTGTCGATTGGGCCAGCAGCCCAATCAATCACTACCCCAAACCCTTATGGAAAAGGCACGCTAACGTCTTCATCACGTTAATCGACCTACTAGTGACCTTGTCTAGTGACCTTTGACCTAATCGTGTAGGGCACGCGTGCGACATAAACATAATGACATCGCCACCTTAAAAATATTGATCTAAATTATTTGTTTTACCTGGGGCTTTGTACGAAATTTATGAGAGAAACCAAACTCGATCCAATCTGACAAATCTATTCGTCTAGAGAGGGATTTCTCGAATTCCAACCCATCGTTCTATTCTTTCGATATGAAATATTAGTAGTTAAGTATCACCTTTTCTGCAATACTTTTCAACGTAGTTTCATCTCGAGGTCAAGATTACAGACAGTTTTAATATACTGATTTCTCAGACGGTAAAACATAATGATGGGGGTAAATCGTCGTAAATTGTAATATTAATAAGAATGCGAACCATCTTCACTGTATTATCCCCATGGCTAAGATATCGACGGAGAAATTCTTCTTTTCTATAACGGTGGTCTATATATGGAAGCACGTTTTGTTACCCTGCTATGGGAAGCACCCCGCTACGTATCCTAGCTGGTGGACTCGTAACACGCGCCTTGTCGTATCCGTGTAACTCGAGTGGCATATATATTCCTGCCAGCCTTTTTTAGTCGAGTAATCTTTTATGTAAAACATTGAAGTTTTAAAATGTTGGAACATCTTCTCTTCCCTAATATGTGTGATGTGGCTCCGTTGTATGATACGTTACAAGAAGGTGTAAAGATTAAAATCACCTATCTGGTTTTTCATTTATGGTACCCTGGCCAGCAATAATAGCCCCACAGAAAATTCACGGAGAGGACAAATGGCTCATGTCTAAGGGATGGACAATACTTGTTGGACAAGCATAACATAAATGAGCTGCATGAATATAAACTATTGGAAATAAAACTTAAAAAGGTACGGTGAGCACACAGGTAATTAAACACAGGGTCGGTACATTAAATAACGTGATCTCAATATGTGATAAGAGCTGCCCAATACAATCCGAGTACAAGGAATATAAAAATATATTATACAGGGTATGGCAAACAATCATCAGTGTTCACATTTTGATGAAAGTACCATAGAGAATAAACTGTCGTGTTTGGTCTACCCGTCTGTTGTTTTTTATTCATTTTTTTATTTAAATAATTTGCATTTGGTTTCTTACTGTTGGATAATAATGTAGGCATATTTAGGCAATAGTGTGATTCTTAGACAAGGTAATCATTTGAAAGAGTTAGGTATTATTTGAATAACATCATGTATACAATGACGGAATGACGGAGAACGGTTCATCTGAGTAATGGGGGTGGACATCCTGGATCAGACGGGGCTGAACCGACCGATGAAGCGTAATCTGACGTTGAACGATACTTTTCTCATGATACTGTATATCAGTATACTTTGAACAGAGATAACAAGACAAGGGCACTTAGGGGTAATAACAATAAAACTACTACAGGTCAATACAACGCATTAGTCCGCCCATACCCTCCATATTTCGGTTACCGTAGCTGAATATTACATATGGTAATATTTCACCTAGCCTATATATCCTATAGTACTAGAGGGACGGTAGGTGGACGGGTGGAGGAAATGTGGTGCATGATCCCCAAATTAGGGATTACGTTCCCAACAATACACAAAAATGTCGAAGGGAATTTGCTTCAAATAAGAGAACAATATGTTGTTGCTGCCATATTCAAGTTAGAATTAGGAGAACTACGGTATGATTTAGTTTTGCATGTGTAGAAGGGCCGAGTTCAATTGAGCAAGAGGGGCCCGGGGGATGTTCCAAGCTATGTGTCAAGCAAACGCATCGTTACGGGGGTTTGAGGGTAGTCACACTCTAATGGCCCCTCACCCCTCAAAACAATTTATATAGAACAAATGATAGGAAAAATAGGATTAACATTGCCAGAAATTGGACCCTCCGTTTGGGAACTACGCCCCCA
>JAODAF010015524.1:0-19364 GCA_027574765.1 Molpadia intermedia
AAGGCCGTGGCGGCCCTTCGAAGTAACAAATTTAGTGTGTAAGTCAATGGGAGAATAATTAGTAGTGCACAACCTACAGTACCAGTAAAACCACTTTTGCACTCCTCAGGCTGTAAGGACTCTCCAAATGGTTGCAACAAGATAAGCCTCAAAACTTTTGATTAAAATGATACCCTTCTGAATCGACCAAGAAATAATTGGCGGTAGCTAGCCTACATCATTCATGTCACAGGCGCCTAGTACTAGGCCTAGACTACTACTAGACAAATATGTAGACGCCTGTGACACATGTATTGATGTTTTTGGTTACTTGCCGAAGGCAAAAGCAACCTATGCAGCCAAGTTGATGTGTGTATGTGTGTCTGAGACACTTGCTTGGGTATACACTCTAACTCAACAAGAGAAAGGCACATTGAAGTCATACTAGGTACAGATCCACCATAGTTAGTAGATGTGCCCTATTGTTTTTGGCACTGTGTTGTGAATGGGGTAGGTGAACATTTTGAATCATAATGGTCATGTGATCCAAGGTCACCAAAGTTCAATTAATGGTCCAAAACTAGTATTTTGGAAATAACTTGAGAACGAAATGTCTCTTAGGGTTGGGCCCATAGTTTGACCTCTGGTGACCTTTTGTTTTGATATTTAAATTTTTGATATTTAAATTTTTTACGCCATATTCGGATCTCAAAGGTACCTTCTGATCAAAAATGTCAATTGGTTAACCCCTGTGCGACCATTGTGTGCGACGTTATCAGAGGTAAAGGTTTTTGGGGGTTTAAAGCACAGTTAGGATGGCCGTATGGATTTGTTGTGTTTTTTTTTAAATCAGCATGTCAAACAACAACTGACCCCAAGTTCAAAAAGTCAATATTTTGGTATATAAAGAGCTAACACCTACTTAAATCAGACACCCGGTTTTCAAGTTATGGTGGGCCAAATGTTGATTTCAAGACATTTTGTTTAGAGTACAGGGGCAAAAAAAGTTCTGATTTATATTCTGATATATGATAGAACTCTATAGAAAGAGCCAACTGCCGCTTAAATTGGACACCTTGTTCTCAAGTATGATGGGCGAAATGATGGGCGAAATTGTGATTTTGCGACATTTTCTTTATCAAATGTCTGACACGGTTGATATTTCGGGACATGTTGTGGATTATGTGTTGGGTCATTCCTCTAAGCAAGGAACCATAGTGCACTTCTTATATATTACTTTTGTTATTGTTGACTCCTGTCAATCAATAATTGACTGTGCACACAATATGATAACATAATACATGTTGTCGAGTTGTTTTCAGTAGGAATCCTTTTTAACCAGTATATGACTAAATTAACCCAAGTTGGCATATTTGCCATGATTACAAGGTGTTTTAAAGTTTAACTAAAATGACTTTTGACCACTTTTAAATACTAAAGGGTTGTATAATCAATTTAAGCAACCTAAAATATCTAAAGCTATAAGTATAACTGTACTTGAATTTGAGAGAAACATTGGAGTTACGTTAACAATTGTTGGTAAAATTGAGCTTTAAATAGATGAAATGAACAACCCCGTATAATATTACTTTGTCACCGTCTTGTTTATTTTGTTGCTATTTAGCAAACTATGGGAGATTGATGGTTGAAGTTGCTGAAGAGTTGACCCTGGATAGTTCTCTAAGACTTGCATGTTTATTCACTCTACCACAATCAGAGACCGACTTATTGCGACGGATTTCTCTGATTGAAACTCCGGGAATTAAACTTCTTGACTTCATGAAGAAAAGAAACATTATCAACATCTATGACGTCACAAACTTGCAGAAAGGGTTAACGATAATTCAATTGAACAGCGCAAACCAGAACCTTTTGAAACCATATCAAGAGAAGATACAACCCGCACTATATAAATTAAATAAGGCACCAGAAATAGTATCTTGGAAAGGTAAATCTTTATAGATTGATGGAACAATGTCTTTCATGTACAGTGTAACATAAAGGAATAAGTAGTACTCAGTAACTAATATTATATTAATTCATCTGTCCAGTAAATTGTTTCAACGAAAATAACAAAAAGTTGGGGTAACTAAGCAATCGTGTATTTGTTAATAACTTATAGTTCAATGTGGTGGTTACGTAGTACACATTGTTGTTGTTTAATGTTTACGCATGTGTATGTGTGTCATGCGCTTCTTGTGTAAAGTCTATTAATCTAAACGAATTGATAATATATCATCAAATTTGATAGAAAACGTATATATGACCGAAACTTGAATGAATCGTACAGTTTCTACAAATGTTTGGATTTGCATGGGAACTTTATACATTCATATGCATCTTTCTAGACTGGTTCATATTTATGGAATATATTTAATCCCCATTCACTTTCATGACAATCTACATTTGGCATTAGGAATATTAAGTTGCTTTCACTTTTTTGTGCACAGAGGTTGAAACGTCATCAGAGGCACAACTTTGTCTTAGTGACACAAGTGTATCGACAGTTGAACCACTAAATGGAAATGACGTTAGCGGACACGCCAACAGCAGAGTACCAGGCCAAAGGAAAAAGAACGAAACACTAACAAAGAACCCTTATATTGAACATAATATTGGTCCAGAGGGAGGGAGCATTGATATTGTTGGTGTCCGTCTCACTATCCCCCCTGAAGCTTTGTTCAACAACCAAGTGATTTCAGTGAATGTAATTTACAATTCTGACATACTTCTTCCTGGAACAGATGTCCGATACAGAATAATACCCTTGTTAAAGCTACAACCACTGGGACTAGAGTTTGGTATACCAGTGCATCTAAACATTCCACACTCAGCTATTATTACTGAACCAGGCAAGCATAGTATTAATGTTTACACTGGTCAGGATTCCAAAGTCAAAGGTAACGCATTAACTATCTATAAGCAACCAGCATGCAACTAAATATCACCTACAGCCCGATTGCTTGAGTATATTGATTGCTTGAGTATCTTGATTTAATTGATGTAATATTACAGCACTAGTTTAGCTCTGTCTCAATTATTCCAAAACAGGGATTGGAAACTAACAATGTAGCTATTTATTAACTAATTATGCTAATTAGTGTAACGTTTGGTGCCAAGTATGAGAAGGTGATGCTACTCAAGTTGGGTATGAGATATGTATACTAATTATGATTAATTAAAAGTCATAGTGGCTGTATGGTCAGATAGTGAAAACATTTTTTGTCGAATATTCCAAAAGTACTTATTGAACAAATCATAATCTCTCTAGGACAATTAAACATTTTTGTCTGGTTACCTGTTATACCTTGTTAACTGTAATATAGCCAGCTTTTGGGAGCTTTGTCGTTCTATATTGTTTATCTTATACATATTCTCCATGTTTTTTTTAAAATTTTATACAGAAGCAATAATTTGGACAGAAGAAAAATTATGTGAATGGAAGTTGGAGAAAGAGACACTCCATTTATCAATCAAGTGTCTCTGTTACCTATCCGTGAGCCTCATGGATCAGGAATTTAAACAGAAACACACATTCCGGGTTGTCCCACTTGTGCATGCCATATACGACGTTACAGATGACATCATAGTAACTGCATTCTTTTGTAAAGATAATGAAGATGATCATCAGGTGAATTGTATAGAAGGTTTTGCTGGATGTAGGAGGAAAGATATGTTAATTCCTTACATTATGGCTATAATTACCTGGTTAAAACAAACTGTGTAATTAGTCGACCTAAAGCCCACAATAAAACTATATTGCGAATCACATATAATTGCTTCATACTTGTCCCTAATATTCTGTGCAAAATAAGCCACATAATATACCGTTAATTATTAATGTCTAACTAATCATGTCCTCTTGGTCAAATAATCGATACAGGAATGGTAATGGTCTTTATTAATCAACATAATAATTGCATAAATGTCATATTATAGTAGACAAATACCACCTTACAATATTGATGTTTACTCTTCGGAATTGAATTTATAGGAATATACATTTGTGTACAAATACACGTTGTCGATTTAAATTTATAATTTAAAGATGTTTTTGTTATATATTTGTTTATACTTTTTATATTTGTGGTACGTTTTTAAGTTACATTAGTTTTGTGGATTCTTCTAGAGACACCATTATTGATATATCGTTTATTCTAACCATTTAATCCCGTGGTTGATCCTTAACAGTACCGCAACATCAACAGTATATGGATTATTTCTACTGACCCAATTGTTGATCTATCAGTCTGTTATTCTAACCTAATTCAATGTAATAATGTATTTTTTCAGTTGCTGCTTGCCAATAATCTCACCAAAGTTAGTATTGGGGAATATTCTACATTTACAATCAAGAGTTATGTGAACCAATCCAGAGAACCATCAAGTGTAAAATTAAATGTGTCAACGAATAATGATGGATATGAAGGTAGAAACGAAGATTTATCAAAGGTTTGTTTTATTGCTGTTCTAAGTGAGCACACTCTCCGTATACAATGATAAATTACATTGATCATTTAAAAATCTACACCCAGGCCAGTTTAAAGCAGGACAATGTAATCTAAGCATTTGTATTGTCTAAGCAAATAATAATGATGTACCTAATGAATGAGTAATTAACTAATGTTTCAAAGAAGGGAACATTAGACACGAGGCTCACACACGATGTGCCTTGAGGTCCGCCTAATCCCCCTGGTGGGGAAACAAGCTTTGTTATTTGTTTACATAATAAAAACTCAGAGAGGTGTTAAGTTTGCCCAGCGTGTGATAAATCTTATAACTGAAAACTGTTATATATGGGGATAAAAAGGGGGAAGGTACCGCATCGTTATCATGCGTAAAATTTGGGGCAACATGTGAGTATACACGCGTGGGGTCTTCTACTTGTCCCTGCATAGCTCCAGAGGCGAGGGTCTGAGGAAATAAGCCTTTGGGAGCCTTTCCTCCAGTCACCTTGAATGTTAATTAAATGAGAATCCAAAATAGGTGCAAAATGCGCAGGTAGTGACAATAAAAACAAAAGTACCTTTACCATACATTTGGTAAGTGGGTTATTCATGTGGTTTTTTTCCATGGGGTTGGGTACTATGACTTCATCCCTGATGGCCCAAAGTATCCTTTGGTACACAAACTACATTTTTGTAATATTATGTTGCATATTACGATACTAAATGTAAATCAAGAGTGCATGGGAATGTAATGGAATCACAAAGTTACACGCGAACTAATTTGGAAATTGGGGGCTAGTATCATGAACATTTAAAAGCTTTTACAAGAAAACCATCGAAATGTTATATTAGAGATCACATTTATTGTCAAATAATGTTTTATTTAGAAAAGTAAATATGTGGCTGTAAAGTGTTTTCATCGAAGTTCAGGTAAGGTTTGCTGTTTGGAATGACTTGTAAATCTAATGATACCTGTACTAGTATAGAAACAACTGCATTTATATCACATCGTCCCATATATATGGGACAATGAGATATTGTAGTCAGTTGACCATTGGACCCCTTTGTAAAATCATCAGTAAAGTGACCCTTGATGCAGGGACCCCTAGTTTGAAGTAGGGTCAAATTGTAGTTGTTTGTTGATGTGTGTGTGTGAGCACAGTTTATTGAGCACAACGTTTGCGGCGAGAACTCCTACTAAACCGCTTTGCCGATTAACTCAAAAGTTGATAGGTAGGTGCCATATGAGGTAAATTTGTGCCTCGCTGAGACTTGGGGTCAAAGGTTAAATCAAGTAAAATCCTATTTTTGGCTATATCTTCTAGTGCAAAACATGGATTTACATGCAATCTTTACAGCTGTAATAAGCATAAGACGTTTTAATACAATTTGAAGATACACTTTAGGAATATGTCAAAGATCACAACTCACGAGGCTAAAGGACAAAAGGACACTTGATGTAAATTGAGTTGTAGTACACAAAAAACGTCTAATTAAATTAAAAGTTGACGATGCGATAAGCAACTCCATGGATTGCCCTCTTGTTACTTTATTTTTGTTTACTTTCAACAGGAAATTGAAACCGACAATCTAAGTAGAGGTTTGCATCAATTCAGATTAAGGAGAGTTAAGGAACCAACAATCCCTGGAGTTCTTGATATTAAATTGAAGATATTTCATCACGGGAAGATCATTACAGATATGTTATTAAAGACTAATGTGAGCATTTATTGGTTTGCTAACAGCATTTCATAAGAGCGAATTCCAGGTGATGGGGTGTTGATGACAGACCCCATACAGGAAACAAAATGTAATTGTAGTTATATATGACAAAGGTAGAAATTCACTGCTATCCCATATTAGAGTCCATTATCTGTAAATTTGAGAACGTATGTCTTTCAAAACTTAACTTATTGTAAACCCTTGTGTTCTATCTGTAATATAGCACTTAGGGTTTTATGATTTTGATCGGCAATTGGAACACTTTGGTGAAACTTGATGAATATTTAATAACGAGAAGACGTTAACGGAATGATGAAAATGTCGCACGATCCATTTGCATGTTAATGTAGTAGTGAAAAGAAAATGATTGTGACGTATACGAAAATGTAGTCAATGGTAACGGAATGATGGACTTAGTAATTAATTACTACGAAAAGTAGACAGAAACAACATTGTATTGTTAGTATAATACCTGCTTTGTGTATTATGTTTTATCTTTCTGCCTCAACTTATATATATAATAAAATGGTAATAGATTACCAAAAAATCGGTAATATCATTGATAGACCAGAACGAATCATTTGAAATAAAATTTGCATGCTTTCAATGGTCACTTCTAAATATTTGTATGGGTTGATATTTTGCTACACATCTTTTGCATATTTGGACAATAAGTAAAGATTTGTAATCTAACTTTAATTTAAAATTTGAGAATACATAATAAAATTTATTGACTTTCATTTGATACTAATTTGGTGAAGTTGGCATGAAATACAAATTGTTGGGTTCCCTTGTCTGCTTCATTATGGAATTGCCCAAAATATTGCATTGTGATAACAAGAAATAATAATGATGATATATGTTATAAGTATGATCATATGTTTTAGGTTCAGTATATGCTTCTTTACAGATACGAAATCTCCTACTCTCCTCAAAAAGTGAAGAAATTTTATCAAGAAAAGTTAACACAGGTAAAGATTTGCTTTTACCTGTTGAACTATGCTATGCTGATAATGTTATACCTTTTGAAACTGTTAATACACTGCGGAAATACAAACATAATTATGTATTTTAGTTATTTGTTCAGGTATCCAAAATAATCGCAACCATTAAATTAAAGTTTATATTTCAAAACAAAGCCACCAATACTCGACAATATATATATGACTAGCATTGGGATTGGAACTTTCAGGCGCAACGTTTACGAAAGATTCGTTTACCTACTTATTTTGATATACATGGATCGACACATTATTGATACATGTTGCTATTGTTTGTATACTAGATTTATTGCCATATGAGGAGCTCAAAATAGACATTTCATCTCAACTTGATAAGCTTCAATGTGAAAAACTAGCTACATACTTCAAACTCCCTCGAGTTGAAACTATTACAGGAGATGCAGAACCAGGGAGGACACTATTGAAGATCTTAGATGACCGAGAGATTATAATGCCAAAGAGAATGATTCGCTTATATGAAGGACTAATATCCATCCACCATAATAGAGTTGCACGGCTAATTCTGGAATATACCAACGTTTCTAATGAAGGAAGACTGAAGAAGGTTGGTAATTGTATGTAATTTCAAGATAAGTAGTGTTATTTTCTTTTTAAAAAGTGCACATAATCAATCTGGCCAACATCTTATTCGTATACATGTTCATTCAAGATCTTATATTGCATTTCATTACATAAGTTTAGTTCATCATTTTGAATAATTTATATCGCTCATTGATTGAATTTTCTATTGTATAGACTAATGAAGAAGAGCTGGGGCCTATACTCCAGAAAGATCTTAAAAGAAAAGTAAACGATTTACTTGGTGAGGGATTTAACAAATTCGACATTGTTAGAGTTCTGGAAATTTCTCACGGACATGAGGACTTGGCAAGAAGTATTATGCAGTGTATCGACAGACAGAGAGGTAGATATTAATAGTGTATCTGAATAGTATTGATTGGGCATGTTGAAAATATAACAGAAAACACCGCATCGTGCAATGAACACATTTACAAACTGTGCATTGGTGAACACAGAATGTCAATACTTGTTTGAAACTATTGTTTATAGCTTTGCAACTATAAACTACTGCATACTCTGGATATAATATTTGTCGAAAAATGTGTTTGACGTGTATTAGAAAAATACATACAAAATCTAACAATGAATTAATATTTTCTATAGTATTTACTTTAAGAAAGTAGTCGAAGCAGAAGCGTTGCTTTAATTTGTTAGCAATAGACAAATGTAAAAACATTACGCTCTAATCATGTTATGATATATGTATATGTATGTATTAACATATATGAGTGTCAAGAAGCACTGCTATGTGATTATTCTATATCTGCAAAACTAATAAATGTTTTAACTCTAATATGGATAATATTTGCTGTTTTACCTTTCAGAGAAAATACATCTTCCTGTTAGACGATGTCTTTATAAGGAACAGTTTATCGATGTTCATGGTGGTGTACTATTATTGCAGGATGCTGGTGCTTATCTAGTCGTGCCGTATGGAGCCCTACCCGAAGGAAGGATTGTTAGCCTGTCGATTGTTACTGACCCGAATATTAAGGGACCCTTTGATGGAAAAAGTTCACAGTTCTGTCCCATATTAAGATGTGGTCCTGAGCCTCTCAGTTTGACAAAACCTGCACTTCTGCATGTTCCACATTGTGGTGTTGTTTCACATGCACAAACTAAGGTGGATGTTTATGTTAGTGCCAATGGTAAGAAAGTATTAATTTCATGTTATGTTCACATTCTCTCAAGGAGGGAAATTTGTAAGATATTATGCGTGTTTGTCATGAAAATGGTAATCATATAGCCCATTAAATCATTAGTGAGGGTTATATGTGTATGTGAGTAGCAAATCTAAAACATTATTTAATAAAAAACATTATTAACAAATCTAAAACATTATTTTTTTTATTAATGGAGGTTGATATAATATTTAGCATTACTCAATCATGATCTACAGGTGATCACATGGACTGGAGACAAAATAGATCAACAAGTCAGTGTGCAATGAAGAGTCATCACTTCGAGGTTGAGGTACAGATGTTTGGGTGTATCTTTCTTCATGTAGAAGACGTACCTAACATGGACAAACGTATCCGGGTTATTCCTCTGATTAGCAGAATAAGCAAACCTGGGGATGATTTGACTGTGACTCTTTGGTTTTACAATGACGATGAAACAGAACACAAGGTAACAAACATAATAGCAACCAGTGACATTCCCCAAATATTACTGGATATGTGAAATTGTACAAACGTAACAGTTAAACAGTATGTTAATATGTTTTCCTTCTGTTTAAAAATAATCACTGTTACGTTGACTTACATTTCAGAGTCTTATCTACGACGATATTCAAAAAGGTGGAAAAATACAATTAGCTGATTATGTTGTATTCAATTTAAATAAGCTAGAGAGATCACTATTTGCTAACATCCGTGTCGAAGACCAACATGCTGTTTCTTTTAGAGAGGTATGTGTGCATTCTAATAATATTTACAATAATTAAATAGAAACAGTGCGATATAACCAATCGTAAACTGTCAAACACATTCATGTTAAACGCACTAGCGTAAAGTTTTAGTTGTTGATAGGTAAATAACGATATAATATTATATATAAAAAATATATATTATTATTTTGTAAATATACAGGAAATCAAGCAATACAAACTTAGGGTGCAGAGAAGATACAAGGTTGAATTTCATCTGAAGAATGACGAAAACACTGGCGAACTTCGATTACAAATCTTTTCAATATACTGGAAAACTAGGAGCCCACATTTTCAATTTCAAACTGCAATTAAGGTAATGTAGGCCTATTTATTTAATATTTTGGGTGGTGGAATCCTTTTTTTTCAACATGTTATTATGCAGCATATTTCAGTAGGCTTGATTACCGAATTTCCTATCTTGATGTATTTATGCCAATCCAAACAATAGACCGTATAATGCGGCTGCTCCTTTTGGTTTCTGTAAACCAATATGTTTTTACCCACGCATTGACTATTGGGTTTTTCTCCAGTTCCATGTGCCAATATCTATATACTAAACCATTACGGATAGAAAGTGGTGTACGTCAGTTTTACTTTTACATTCTCTAAACAAACATAACTTTAGTCAACGTTGAGCCTTGTTAGCAACTTTGACCAAATAAACAAGACATAAAATGATTCGATATGCAGCATTACTATTTACTAGTCATTTAAGATGAATATGCTGAAAATGGTAAAACAAAATACGACTAATATGTTCTTCAGTCTATTGGTTATACTCCATTTTGGTAAAGCCGCAGACAAACAATGTCATGCGTTCCAGACGCGTTCGAAAAACGCACGCACAAATCCCTTTTGGTTGCAATATCTATCACCTTACACCCAGATTGTGTAACCAAACTTAGAACAAGTTGCTTGCGCGAGGAAAATATCCCCCTTCGATTGACCATATAATTGTTTCTGTTTAATATGTATTAATAATCCTGTAATAATATGATTCAAAGTTACTAACTATAACATCTCTGAAACTTCATAAGGCACATTGTCAGTTGAATCATCTTATTTGGCTAGTTGTGGTTGTAGTGGGCACTAAGTTGGAGGTGGGTCGGTGATGTTTATGATTTGTTGATATTACTGTTTTAGGTGGATGACTTAGTAATCGCTGATCCTAGAAACACCTTATCATTACCTCAGTATGATATATCTCAAGGTAAGAAATATTTGCTACAAATATAATCTTGGCAATTCTTTGCAAACGCCTCAAGAAAATTGTCATGTATCGGTAACATATTCGTCATATTTAATTAAGTTACCAGAAATAAGGTACAAATACACATGAACTAATTTGTAAGAAAGTTCATCGTTATCATGTGATATTGTCTGTGTGCAACAAACAAATATAGCTGACATAAAACAATAAATATTTGGTAAATAATTCATACTTGCTATAAAAGAAAATTAATATGTACGTATTACCATACATCTGTAATTATGTAATCACATATGAAATATATTTTTATTCTACTCTTCAGCATGCATGCACATGTAACATTGATATTTATCTTTCTACAGCCATGATGGTATCCTTCAATGGGCTTCAAAAAGAACTCTCTAAACGGGTTGACAGTAAATTAGCAATGAAGCTAGCAAAATACATGTCTCTGGGTGATGGTGTCCAGACTAACATTCGACATAGCAACACACCTGGAGTTCTTTTAATTGATACGCTCATTGAGAAATCTATTATTTCTGCTGCTAACTTGTCACCGTTAGAAAACTCTTTCGTAATGAACGGACATGTAGACTTGGCAAACATTGTCCAGGATTATCGCAAGCACAATGCATGTATACAATCTATATTAGTTCAATAGAGACTGTAGATACATGAGTTCCTTAATCAAAACAATGCAACTATTCCAGGGTTTAATTATATATCACTCACTTTGCGTGGAAGGTCTATACCGTTTTTAACTCACATGCCTCATAAAGGCGCTGGAGATATTGTGATAGTACGCGTGAAATGTGCGTCAACATTTTGGAATTGCTCTCATCCCTTCATCTTTACCATGGTGGCATTGAAAGTTGGTGTAGGTGTGCAGTATACTGGGGAGGGGGTAGAGGGGGGCTATGATTTGTTTATTGATGTTTTCAAGGTAATTTCTAGTTGTTAGAGGGTATTATTGAAAATCACTAGATACGCTACTCCTTTCTCAATTATTGATGGATATATCTCACATTTGTTATATAGCATATTGAAATAGTAGCGCGATTTTCTGCCATTTAAGGTGGTTTATTTCCAATGTTGTATGTTTAACGATGCATATATGGGCAACGAGGATCAATGATTTCCTAGGTTGTTTTTGACCCTCTCTCCAATGAAGTGAACTTTAGAGGTGTATGTATAGTGTATGTATGTCTGTTTTGTATGTCTGTGTGTGACCCAGATCTTATAGACATAATATCTCAATAACAAACATTCTGGATTGGTAATATCTTTGGTACATTTGTTGGTCATGAGGATTATATCATATGTGTTGATTTTGGTGCAGATCTCAAGAATGGTTTAGAATAGGCGGGGCTTGTTGTAACATCACTTTTAGATGTTGATTTCTATATTTAATATAGAAAGCGAATTAGTAAAACGAACTGTGGTCATCGGCAGGTTTATAACAATTAACTATGGTATTAAAAACCAAGTAATTTCTAAAAAGAAAAATAGATCATTATATATAATAAAAAATATAATACCAGCTCTGAACACTTCTATCTATATATCACTTTAAGTTCCTACATTAGTTTGTGTGGTCAAAGAGATATTTGGTTTAATAAGTGCTTTCTTTGTAGCACAACTCTCTAGTTTGAAGGAGGCTCAGTGACCTTTGGGATTTCAGATCTGGGCACTATGGTGTGTGTGTAGAATTGCAGGATTTGTTGAATGCAGAACATGTGTAAGCAGTTTGGAAAAAGTATTGATGTATTAATGTGGTATACCCATGAATGTCTTATTAAAAGATTTGCTAGTAAGTCATGTCTCATGACTCACAATATTTTGTGCTGTAGTGTCTGGTATTAAATAGTATAGGCCAACGATTCAAATCAAGTAATGTTCATCAACTTTTAAAAGTATCTGCAGGAGGGAGGTTATTTTTATCTAAGCACCCTCCCAAACTCCTGAATATTATTTGGGAGATTTTCGCCCAGGATCAGTGTTCATAATCGTTTTCGGTTAGGAGGGGAAGGGGTAGGACAAGGATGTTTTTTTTCTTCTAAATATCCCAAAACTACCAAACACTATGTGGGATCCGCCTGGATCTTTGCCTTTTAAGCAACGAACATTTTGCACCATTTTGCATCTAGAAGTATTATGTTCGTTTGGCCTGCCATACCACGGAACAAACCATAACGCGCAACATTATATATACATGCACCACGAAACATGTTTGCTAACAACGTTCCGAATTAACCTGACAAATTCATCTATGCTACGGGGTTGTTTAATTCTGTAAAAGTGCATCATTATTCGCAATTGTGGTCAATATTGTATCCTACATTTTGTCGTATATTATCATTATTTTAGAACTGGATACGCTAGTATTTAGGCAAATTGGATGACTGTTTCTAGTAAACGTTACTCGCCGATTTTGTCATGTAGGCGTGTTAGTCAGCCTTACAGCTGTGTACGTGATTGATAACCTTCGCTGTGTGATTTGGTTACAATCTGTCAATAATTTCTGATGCACTATAATTATTCACATTCATATAAAATGATTGCTTAGTATTTTAGTAAGCAAATCACGTAATATTTATGTTACTAGACTTGTATTTTCGGGGAATTTATGACTGATTTTTTATTGGGGTGCCAAGAGTAGTAGCATCAATGAGAGATTTTGGTCGAGCGTCCTCATTTTAGCTGGTTAGTTTTCAAGATGGCCGCGCCTAGGGTTATCCTTAGCTGTACAGTATATTAGTGGGACGAGGCTATTGTTGTTTTTCTTATATCTTTAATTGAGGTATCTGGACAATTGTGATACAGATTTAGTCACCTGGTTTGATGCATTTATGTAGTTATGAATAAGGGAAGACCTTACTATATAAATTTCACTTTTCAAGTTGTGGCCTAAATTAGGCTTCACATTCTCATAGGTTGACTATGTGTTAACCATCACAGGGTACACGGGTGTAATGGCTTGATATACTTAAATGTAAGCAATGGACTGTTAGCTGAAAGACGTGTCATATGACTTAAATAGAAAAAAAAAATTGCCGTCTCTTAAATTCCAGACTATTGAATTCAGTAGTGTCGTTCGTATAATCCTCTATTGGGATTTATTGTGAGCAGTGATATAAATGCAACGTATATTGTGCAAGTGACAGTAAGCCTATTCATAGGTAACACGATATAAGGGGGTTGAGTGGACTGCTGGTTGTAGATAATATATATAGTATCGTGTTTCATTTCATCATATATTTATTTTATGCGATTTTCGCCGTTTGATGGATCGAATATGTTCCACAGTCATATTTGTTTGTATGCCAAACTTAAGCCTGTCCCCACAACAAACAGGCGGTAGAAAACATTACATTTTTATTTAACTCCGAATCCCTTACATAGAGACCTGTAAATTGAATTTCGCCCACCGGTCGATTAGAACGCCGCCATGACAAATCTCTGGTTGTACGCCTACCCAACGCGACCTTTGATGACGTCATATCAATCGCTGGATATTAAATTAAGACATCGTCATTTTGAACATTTTCCCTTCCATTAGACCCCCTCCACCTCCCCTCCCATCATTCTCTAAGTTATCTGGTTACGTTACCATTGAATAAAATCACGAGGAAGCGCCTGATTTGGAATGTGTATAACATTAAGTTAAATGCCGAATAAAAATAATTATTGTAAAAATAAAATTTAAAATAATAAAAACTTATAATGAAAAACACATGATTGTTATCGCCGAATTAGAAAATCATAAAACTGATACGATAGCATTGCAACTGCGTTTTTACGTTTTGGTATTTTAGATGGCGTTATCCTTTAACAAATTGAAATATGTGATTTCTCCTTCGAAGGTAACACGGATAGCCGTGGCGTACCATCGGGGCCAAAAGACAAGTTAACCGCATATTCAGTTTAAATCTTTCGTATAAATTTCAGATATTTATGGTCGATATACATTACGTGTATTAGAGGCAGAATCGATTCACCGTACAGAGAACAGCGCCACCCAAAGTAAATTACTAATAAATTGCTTTATATTTAAAGCATGTCAGCATTCTTATTTTTGTTCCATGAGTCCTCTGTGGTGTTGGATTTGATTGGCTGAAAGGCTGATGAAAAGGAGGTCCGTAATTGTGACGTAGGGCTCGTTTCTAAATGTCTGAACGTATCAGGTAGAGTGAGATTGCTGTACAACGGATAGTATGGATGCCTGAGCATGTTTGGTCGTGACGATAGCAGAGTCGCGACATCAACAAATTCCTTGTGTCGTCGCCATTTTGCACGCCGGTTGGAAAACCAAACCTAAAAACAAAAACAAAAATGATAGAACTTGAGGTGGTTCAGACTGCGATTCGTGGTTTAAAATACATGGCCGTTTAAGGACCTGCCTTTCAGATTGGCACCTTATATATGTGCCATATATATGATATTACCACACAGCAGTCATTGCATCCAAAATATACAAATGTTATTTAGACAGCATACCAAAACTGGGGTCACAATTTTTTGGATAATCCGGAGAGGAACACAAACGCTATCGTCGTCACCCAAAGGTTTAGGACTAGCCCAGTATCGTAAGTATTTTACAATAAACCCGGGCTTATTTGAGGTCTACTACGGGTATGGTTATGATTAATACGCTAGAGAATTATTTGATGTTCCTTTATTTTAATTTAATTATCTGAGTGGCATTTCAGAGACAAACTCATTGAGAGCAACTTAGGTTTACACCTTGGCATAACGCTAGGCTTGAATTTCGTGAATGCATAACGATATTACACATTGTATATCACGATTATGCGTTAGGTCTCTGCCGCTGAAGTGACCACGTGACCAGATGAGAGATTGTAGTGCTTTAAATGTTGGTTAGCGTTTATTACGCAATGCTTACCATAGTTTTGGTTACCGTGTCGTTATTCTATTGATTTATGTTATTTTGGCAGAATGAACCAGTCAAACACAGGCAGTCAATTTTAGCCATTCAGCCAGTCATTTCATTAATCGAGACAAATAAGCAACCACTGTGTTCAATGCAAGGGACTAGACAATCTTTTTATGTTGTTTACCGTCACAATTATTATTTTTAATTATTATTTTATTTACTAATTTATACAACTTCCATTTGAGTATATTGAAAGAATATACCAGCATTGTAATTAATATTAACCTGACTACGCAAGGGATATACTGTAAGAAATATTATTTTAAAGAGTGAGAATCATTCAAATAATTGTATTTTATCAAATGAAATTTAATTCCTTTTCGAGTGACATTACACTTGTAGTACATTATCGCTGATAACGAGTGGAATTTACCAGATAGAGGAACGTCCCCAATGCTTTAAACTTTAACCGTTTTTTACTATTGGAGAATATATTTTAACATTTATTCAATATTATGGTTAAAGTAGCACAATGTTGAGTTTGTTGACATTATACCAATGTCCCACCCATAACTCCATGTACGAGTGACGGAAATGTTTAGGTCATATCTTGATTCAAACTTTGAAGCTCTAACACATTTTGGTGGTGTACGTAATGGATTTTTCCCCACACCGTCGCAAACATATTATTTTGTGTGCGGCTCGAAGCTCTGAATGATGGATCACTAACTAAAGATAAATATTGTTTTGAAGGTTCATAGTTTCCAACTCTAAAAAAACAAATCAACGCCCTTGGGCGAGACTATACTGCCACATGTCCATATCGACATTATTGAAAACGTTCACGTTCACCACCATTAAAACTAGCTATATGCTGAACACATGATGCATCCATCACAAGGCCTTGTGAGAGCAGGCGAACACATGATGGCTGAGCTATGGGGAGCAACCACCACTTTTTCATGGGGTGGGGCTAAAGTGTCATACTGCATCTTGGGGGGAGCAACTTTTGTGTAAATAGGACTGCTTAGATGATAAATGGTGCTATATTCCTTCCGCGGACCGAGTGTTTAGTAAATAATAATTATAAACTTAGTTGTTTTCAGCCATAGGGGACTGTTCTCTATATCATCTACGTGAGGGTGTATGCCACTGGAGGTAGGCTGGGGAGGGGTACAGCCAGTAGAATACTGGGCTACAGTACTTTCGTGGAATGAGCTGTGGTCGGTGGTGGTTTATGCACTTCATCGAGCGCTGAACATATTGGCGAGTCTCCTAAATATATACGCGCAGGGGCGTGGCCAACTGGGGAACCGGTATATAGGGAGTTTCCTATTTTAAGTTTCGTGGGGGAGCAATATGAGATGCAAATTGTATAGTTTTGGACGGCAGATGTTGATGTACTTGGTCGGGTGCTGCCCTCTCCAGTATGAAATATATTTAACTATACGGTTAAATTGATCATGTATAACCGATATCAAATAACGTTTTCATTATGCAAATTTTGATGTTCATTCCCTAAAGAAAAAATGTTTCGTAATCGCAACGAATCATGCCATACATTTATTCATCCATCATGAGATTGAAAAAAAGAATATTGACAACAGAACTATCTAAATAAACTTAATTAATTATTCATTAAGCAACCCAATGAACTTTAAAAGTACACTGCATTGGACAGGGCGCTTTGATACCGTATACAAACTTTATCCATAGGCCTATCTTCCGTTCTTGAAACAACAAACAGGGTTCCGCACCAGTGGTTATTATTACATACGAAATTGTTTACGAAAATATGCCTCTTTAAGTTGAAGAACGTCTCCCAGAAAAGTTGAAACTTATATGTTCAGGGGTGGCGCCAGGATGTACCTGAAAAGGGAGATAGCTTCCACGACAAGGGGGGTAGCTTCTCCGACGGCAATTTTATATTTCGTGCAATCGGTATATATGTTATATATATATATACACGCACAATACTGCAAGACCATACCATATTTTATCAAGTTGATGGAAATGTCATTATAACGCTTTTGTCCATTTGCATGATCTAGTTATTTTGTCTTTTTAAATCAAATTTCAGGCGACATGTGCATTATTAATTATTTAGAAAGTGATTGTCGAATTTGTAATATATATATGTACACTATTGTTTTTAGTGGAAAATGGATGGTTACTTTGAAAACGGCGTGCCATAGTCAATTTGATATTTACTGAGGATATTTATCATATATATTACATTTGATATGAGTGAATTGGGGTGGGGGTACTTTACTCTGTTAAAACATGTACCCCTTCTACATAGTGTCCTTCTAAAAGTGCCTAAAATCGTTGCAGAGCACAAAATGTCGTCAAGCAAGCGATATCACTGACTTTCAGTATTCATTCGAAACCGCATAGTTATGTAAGTTTTGTTGGTGTTCCATTCAGCTTAATTAGCATAGGCGAAATCAAGAGCAGTAATTCTACCTTACTATGACACGTGGATCAATGTCACAATCATGTGAATTAAACGTCAAGACATATTATGATTTCATGTGAAATTTACACCAGAGTAATGTTTTAGTCAAAGTTTACTTTTTCCAGGTACGTTTTAGTTAGTATCATGAACAGATTAAGTTCATCAGTGCCTGAAATTTATAATTGCTAGATCAACATCCGGGATGGTTTTTACCGAAACGATATGTGTCATATATGTATATACACAAGGCATATGATATATTGACCCGGAGGGGGTGATTTGGACTGGTCACGTGACAAAATGTGGATGACGCACACAACATTATGCTCAATGCTAATCCGCACAGATTCCCTTAGGAATATACCTTAATACGTTTGAAATGGGGTTAAGTAGTAAGTAGGGCATGATGGCAGATGTCTTTCATTATGTTTTGTGCATTGACGATCATAAATCAACAATGCGGTAAAAATCATCAGGATATTTAAAAAAAAGAGATTCTGAGAATAAATTGAGGTGTTGAACAATACTAACTTTGAAGCCATACTAGCAGAATATTTTCGGTCAAATTATCAAATTAGGCGAAGTTCAAAGTTCACTTCAACGGAATATTTTAGCAAACACGTTGAGCGGCCGTCACCATGACCGAAACTGCATTGCTTATAGAAATCTGGTTAACCAGTGTTTTCAAGCAAATAAACTGTTTTCAGTAGAACTAGCCAAATCAGAAATAATCCCCTGGTTATTGTCTCCTCTGGACTTTAGCAAGCATATCACTAATCCTATTAGCACTCAGTGTCTAGGCAAACACATAAACACCCGGCCATCCACAACACTGTATAATACGGACAGTCTAAAGAGGTGTTAACAAGCTAAATGTGTGATTATATTGAGAGTTGTGTCTTGCTGCTTCATAATGGGATGATAGTTAATCTTATTAGAATGGGAGATAAAAATTGACAAACTTGAACTGGAAGTGCTCAGGGAGCACACCACCATTAGACTAATGTTCATCCGTCCAAATGTTGCCGTCGGGAAAAGTGCCTAATATATTTATTTTAGATGATTTTAGTACCGGTTAGCAGAGATTGTGATCCCTTTTAATAGTTTGATGTTGAAGAGCATGAATCAAAGTACACATGG